>BQNB010186022.1:913-12164 GCA_026074375.1 Tanacetum coccineum
TTTATTGTGATTCAAGGCATGCTCAAATTACAAATCTACCATACTGTTATCTTATTCTTACATTTCCATTTCAACTCTATTTGACCGATAAACATACAAATCAACCCAGTGAAGAAAAAACATGTCCCTGACTCGTGATATGATCAATTATTGTCTAAAAATGTGTCCTAAACTTTCATGACATAACTAAACTCATAGAGTCACATTCAACTAAACCCAATCCAAATATAAATTTATCGAGTTGTTATCATATACCGAAATTAGCCCTTCATATAGAAGTACATATACTCAAAAGGCCAAAAAACCATGCAAACTCCCATTGAAAACCATCAAGACATCCATTAAAATCCATGAAAACACCTGTTAAAAACAACCAAAATCGCCCCTTTACTGTTGCTGTTTCACATCAGTCCGAAGCACCCATTAAAAACACCCAAAACCCCGTAATATGACAGATAACCACTTTTAAAAATCAATACCCCAAATCAAGACTATTTAACTGAAGTCAACTGTCTCAGTCAGCTGTCTAGATAAGTTTGGTTGTAAACTTGTTTCATAGATCAAGTTTACTTGTTCAAAGGGTAATCTTACATTGTCATTCAGCTTGTGCGATCCATAGCACATTCTAATACTTTAATTCTTATCAATAAAGCATTAAATGATTGAAAATTTATTACTTGTGTTAGTTAGATAAGTTTTGTTCTATATAGACGTGTTATTAAGACTTTGATTTTTTTTAGAACGACTGGGTTAGTACATATATAGTTAGTGGTCAGTCATTTATATAACTCTTTAGAAAATGTTCTTTGTTTTAAACAAATCAAGATCCAGTCATGTCTGGAACCATACCACCTATCCCACCACCTTTTAGAACAAGTTTTGGTAATCCGGATAGCACTAATGTTAATAAGGGTTACACGATGTCTACAACTGCTGGCCTTATCAATACTACGACTACAACAAATGTGTCTCAAAGTGTTGTTGATGAGAACCTCCCTTAACTTCTTGATTCAAGAGGAGGGTCTCATGCCATAAATGTCCGTGCTATTGACAAAGAGGATTTCACGAGTTGGAAAGTTAGGTTCCTGGTATTCCTTGACGGACTTGAACCTTACCTTCTGAAAACTCTAGAAGATGAACCATTTGTACCCATGTCGAGTTTGTCCAATTCTAAAAATCGTCTGCCTAAACGTCAAAATCAATGGTCAAATGTTGAGAGTCGTCTTGCTAATCAAGATAAACGATTAAATAGTATCATTAGATCTTGCTTACCAAATGATGTTATGAAATCTGTCATCAAATGCGAAACTGCAAAAGAGATGTGGAATGGTCTTATTTTAGCTCATGAGGGACCACACAAGAGATACCAAGATTGCAGCCTTGAGACTCAAGTTCAATGCTTTTAAAAAGTATCACTTGGCGTCTAAGGTCTCTAAATCACGATATATTACGAAATATGTGTTATGTATGAGATTTAATATATTTGCATTTCCTTATGCTTGGATCGCTTACAAGCACGAGTATATTACAATACAATAGTACAATGCATAAGTACCATGACATTGACACTTGACAGTTTCACGACTTCACTATCTTGGCACTGGATCACTCATACTTTCTATGTTCAAGGGTAGACTTTCATTATCTGGTATGCAACAATGAGTCTGCTCAGCTTGCAAACAGTTCTTGAGCTCCATCACTACATCGTTCATGATTGGCCTTTTGATCAATGCATAGGAAACACAGGCAATAGCCAGTTCTACTACCTTCCAGGCGGTATCTCTGTTAAAGTTCCCTTGTAACTTAGGATCAATAATATGTTCAACATGTCCTTCTGCAACAGTTGACTTGACCCAGTCAATTATGTTTTTGTTTTCTGATATTGCCCGGCGGCTTGTAATCAACTCCAGGAGTACTACGCCAAAGCTATACACATCACTTTTCACTGTCAACCTGTTCGTTGAGCTGCAAAAAAACACTCGTTTAATATTTCACCAACTAGGAAAAAATTATTGCTATTCTCAGTTAGTTAATATTGAAGGATATTTTATAAGGAGGCCACACAACTTTTTAGCTCTTTTCACTAAGACTACCCAACTACTGAAACTACTTTATAACAACCTCAAGTATGTATCTGGTTTTGTGTATACTAAATATAGTAAAAAAAAAAACAACCTTGATGACAGATAATTAATCTAAAAATAATTTGAAGAAAGAAAGTACAATGGTGATGAAGGGTTCAAGGTAGATAAAAGATCAAGGTCTTGTTCTTGTAGGGGTTGGCAATCATCGGGTATTCCTTGTGAACATGGTATAGTAGCCATATACTTTTTACACAAAGACGCTGAAAATTATGTGTCTGACTGGTATAAAAAGGATGCTTTTGTTAATGCTTATAACCATTACATTGCGGGGATGAATGGAATGGGTCAATGGCCTACTACTGATTATCAAAAGCCCCTACCTCGTGTTGTAAGAAGAATGCCTGAAAGAGCACCACATAAGAGAAAGAGAGATGGCATAGAAGATGATGGGAATAGGACCAGGATAAGTAGAAAGGGACAACTAAATCGTTGCACATTGTGTAAAAAACCAGGACATAATCAAAGGGCATGCTCAACACCAACACCACCAACACCATCAACACCACCTTCTAGATTTGAGATGTCTACACCAAATACTGCAAGTAGTGCAGTGAGGACATCAACGCAGTGGTTGTGAGTTCAATTCCCAACTGGGAATTTGGTGTGTGAGTGCGTTTAAAAAAAAATCTAGTTACTAGCCTTGCTGCATCACATCCAATTGTAGTCTTCTTTACCGATCAAGACTTTTGAATAATTTATCTGATAATTTATTCAAATGTAAATATATTAGTACACTTGATATTTGTGTTTCATGAAAGCCTGGATTACTTTCGGACATTATCATAGAACTGCAACTCAGAATAATAAGAAGCACTATTTTTTAATAGAGAACTGGTACTTATATTAAACGGATAAATATGTTGTTAAAATAAGGAAGAAGCAATAACTCAGGCCAATTACCAAATAGATGCTGTCCCAAGTTCCCATTAGCCATATACTCATAGATGATTCCCTTGTGGTTGCCTTCGTTGCAGTACCCAAGGAGCAAAGCTATGTTTTTATGACGAACATCCATTAGAAGCTTGACCTGCAGACGAAATGTCATCCATTTTTTATCGATCAGTTTTTAACTAAAATTTGAATTTGTCAATTTGTTGCAAAAGACTGCTTTAACGTTCTCGTAGCTGTTCATAATAGCTACCTAAATTTGTAATATTAATAACATTAATAATAATTGAGATTCATATTTTTATATTAGGTGATTATAATAATCTTTTAATTCATTTTAACCTGGAAGGGCTTTTCAGCAATGACCCAACTTACCTCAGCTTGAAATTCTTTGTACCCTTGAGCGGATGAATCAGAAAGAATCTTGACAGCAACTTGGTTACCCCCAATAGATCCACGGAACACGGCTCCAAATCCACCTTTCCCAATAACCGTCGTGAAGTTGTTAGTAATACTCTTGACCTCAGAATATGTATACTGTTGATGCCTTTGCTTAAAAGCGTCATCTTTTATGGCCAAATCTGCATTTATCGATTCAAATACTGAGAAACCTTTCTATTTCATAGGTATTTCTTTAGATGAGGACAGATATGAATTTATCACGCTATAAGATAATGAGGTAACGATATTGAAGACCTTTTGTTTCTCGCCGTTTATATTTCCATACTATGACAAATGCGATCAGTAGCAAAATGAGTGCGACAATTGCTACTATCACTGGAATAACCACCTTGGTATGCTTTTTGTTTTTACATGACCCACCTATATCTTGATCGCCACTTTCTATAAAGTCGTCATCTCTAACATCGTTTATGCCAGTAGCGTTATCAGTGTATGAGCGTCGGGGTGTTCCACAATCTAAGCTAATGAAGTCTGCTAAGAAAAGGGTCAGAACAGCATTTAATACATACACACACATCTTCTAAAAAACAAATTGAGCTTACTGTACGTACCAGATTGATTATTTTGAGCACAAACCAGATGAGCTAGATGAAGAGCCAAAATCAAAATGCAACTGGCAATTCTTTGAATCGATTGCTGTGTTTCTCTTCAGTAATTCCTATTGTTTAACATATAACCTCTTAATTATTGCTATGCCACTTGAATCCCCAAAACCACCTGACCCAATTTTAGAGGAGTTTCGTACTCTTACGGGGATGACGTCATCAGAAATTCATCATAGGCCTTATCCATGTCCATCTATTGAAATTAATCTTCCTAAGGCTTCGGATAAACCTAGGAAGTCTCTGAATCGTTCTAAAGGTGTCCGAATCATGGTTGAGTCACCTCAATCTGCATCTGCTGGTGCGGGTTCGGTTCTCAAGCGTCTTCGTTCCTCCAAAATTGCTGGGAAAGCTCGAATTCGTAATGAAATATCTCCTGTTAATGTTAACAGAGGTAAACGTTCTAATTCTAGTACAATTGTTGTTGATGATGTTCTTTCTAAGGTTCTTGATAGAATTTCTTATGATAAGGGTATTTCTGAGGAAATGACATTTAGAGAAGGTACTGTCGATAGCATTAAGAAGTCTAGTATCGTTGATAAGTGTAATAGTGATGTGAAAAACAGTGGCAAGCATATGGTGACTAATTGTGATATTGTGGAGAATGATGGTTCATTTATTAATGAGCCTGTTAGATCTGTTATTGTTGAAAATGATGAGCATGATATTAGGAGTGATAAGGTGGAGTGTAGGGAGGATTTTAATATGGTTGATAACACATTACCAACTGATAATGTGAGTACTCACAATGTGGCTGATGTAGAGCACGTTGCTGATTCTCATGTTAGGAATGTTGATAATGGTGTTAATGGGGATGGTTGTAATGAAGGAGGGACGGAGTTTGTTTTTGGTTCTAATTATGGGAGTAAAGGAATTTTGAATAAGCCTACTGTTAGACTTTCTTCGGTCCAGTTTGGTCCTAACCTTTTTCACAAGCATAAGTCTTCTACTGCCTGGTCATATGGTAAGTTTGGGGTTAAGAATTGGAATGCTGATGGTTATTTAAATATAGAGTGCTTTGCTGAAAAAATGAAGAAGGGTGTAGAGGATAGAGAACTTCAAATGAGTTATGTTCCTCAATTTGTTTCTAAGCAGGAAAATGGTGCTCGTAGAATTGATATTTCTGTTGAAGACATTAAAAAGGGTTCTGAAGCTTGTTATCTTCAGCTTTACGGCTATTTTGTTGGAACGTCCATGGATTATCGTATTGTTAATGCTAATTTAAGTAGAATGTGGAGGGTGTATGGTATTGATGGGATCACAAAAACTAATTCAGGATTGTTTTATTTTAAGTTCAAGAACGAAGAGGGGATGAAATCTGTTTTGGAGAGTGGTCCTTGGATGGTTAACAATGTTCCTTTAGTATTGAATATATGGGAACCTGGTATTTGGTTAGAGAAGGTTGAGCCAAGTACTATTCCTATATGGGTATGCGTTTACAATATCCCTATGGAATTATGTAATGGTAATGGTATCGGGAAAATAATGAGTGGGATAGGAAAACCAATGTTAATGGATAAGATGACAAAGGAACGGTGTTTGAAGAAGTCGGGAAAGCTTGATTTTGCAAGAGTTCTTGTTGAAGTTTGAGCTGTTGACGAATTGCCTTCTTCACTTGAAATTGCTTACCCTCCTATTGGAAATAGGCCAGCTAGAGTTGGAAAGCTTGATGTTAAATATCAATGGAAACCTCCTCTTTGCACTTTTTGCAAAACTTTTGGCCATGCTACTGTTTCGTGTAAGGTTAGACCAAGATCTGAAGAGGAGATTGCTGCTCAAACTATTAAAGAGGCTATTAATGTTAAAGGTAAGGGTGTGAATGTGAATGGAGGTAGTATTGATGATGATGATGGTTTTGTTACTGTGGGTAGGAAAAACAAACCGGTTGTTGCTCAATCCAATTCTGTGCAAGCTAGAAATGGTAATCTATTTAGAGGTGGAGGTATTGCTGGATTCCAAAGTAGAAGTTCTCAAAGTTATGGTAGGCAAGGTAATGGAGGTGGTGGGCAGAGTAATATGTTCAGAGGAAATTTTCAACAAAAGAGGAATTTCTCTCAGAGCAGAAGTAATGAGGCTGGTATGGGAAATATGAAGGTGGTTCAGGGAAAGTTGAAGAAAGAAAGTACTTCTCTAGCTGGGAATAATAAACAAGGTCTCAATAAGGATAAGGAATCCTTGGTTAAGAAGCCTTCTCTTGCCTCTACGTATAACCAAGATTTTAGACCCAAGGTTCTTGTTAGAGGTTCTGGGTCAAATGGTGTTTCTAATGATCCTATTGGAAAAGATGTTCCAATTTCTAACTCTTTCATCTCTTTAGCTGAAGCTGGTATGGTGGAGGATGATAATGCCACTGAAGCTGACTTTGATGAGGAGTGTGAATTGAAGATTTGGCCAGAGCTTCAAAAAGCTGTTGACGATATTATGAAAGCTGGTATTTATCCATCAAAGGCTACCAGAATGGAGTGGTCTTTAAGACAGATGGATTATTTTTATGGTAATTGTCACAAGTTTAAATTGGATCCCTCTTTTGAAGATGATGATGTGGAGTCCGAGACAAATGGTACTGCTAAAGAAATGAAATCTGATTATATGGTTGATGATGTCCCGGAGGTTGAGAATGAGGGGACATTTGTTAACAAGTGTAATAATGATATTTAAGGCCTTTTTTGGAATGTTAGGGGTCTTAGCAATACTCCTAATCAAGACCAAATTATTCAATTGCTTAATGAAGACTCTTATAGTTTGTGTGGTTTATTGGAAACTCGTGTGAAGAAAAAGAAATTGTCTGGCATTTGTAGAAGGGTTTTTGGTGGTTGGGATTGGGTTTCTAATGCTCATTCCTATGATGGTGGGACAAGAATTATAGTTGGTTGGGACCCAAGAAGTGTTAATGTCATGGTGATAGAGAAGTCCTCTCAGGTAATGCATTGTTTTGTGGAGCCCATTAATGGTTGTGATAGCTTCCATTGTTCTTTTGTGTATGCTAATGTGAAAACTGTGGAGAAAAGGAGCTTATGGAGGTCTCTTATGAAGTATAAGTGTTCTGTTGGTGATAAGCCGTGGGTAGTTTTGGGAGACTTTAATGTTTCTATTGATCCATCTGAGAAGTCTTCAGGGTGTTCTAAAATTACTACTGGTATGTGTGATTTTAGAGAATGTCTTGCTAATATTGAGGTTGAGGATATAGCAATGACTGGGCTGCATTTCACTTGGAATAAAAGGCCTGGCAAGATTGGTGGTCTTCTTAAGAAGTTAGATAGGATTTTGGGAAATGTTCAGTTTATGGCCTCTTTTCCTAATTCCTATGCTAATTTTCCCCCTTTTATGAAGTCTGATCATTCCCCTGCTGTGTTGGTTATCCCTGAAGTGGTTAAGGCTAAGCCGAGACCTTTTAAATTCCATAACTATTTGGCTGGGAAGGATGGTTTTGTCCCTATTGTTAGTAATGTTTGGAATCAGAATGTTGAGGGCTATTCTATGTTCACAGTGGTGTCTAAATTGAAGTCTTTAAAGAGACCTTTGAGGAAATTGAATGCTGATCAAGGCAACCTTTTTGATAACGTTAAAAGTTAAGGGCTGAGCTTGGTAATATTCAATCTCATATGGTTGCAGATCCTCATAATAACTCTCTTAGAGAAGCTGAATTGAAATGTTTAAAAGCTTATAATTCTGCTTTAATAGACGAAGAACTATTTTTGAAGCAAAAATCAAAGGTGGAATGGCTGAGTGAGGGGGATAGAAATTCCAAATATTTTCATAACGTGATTAAAGGAAGGTTAAATAAAAATAGAATCTCTGTGGTGGAAGATATGCAGGGCAGACCCTTTTACGGAAATTCTATTGGTGAACAATTTGTGAATCATTTCAAGAACGTTTTGGGTAGAAAATCTGATGTTTCTCCCATTTCTGATCCTAAGAATTTGTTTTTTAAGAAGCTTTCTTGCTCTGAAGCTGCTTATATGGTGAGGAATGTGTCTGATGAAGAAATTAAAGCTGCGATGTTTGATATTGATGGAAATAAAGCTCCGGGGCCCGATGGCTATTCTTCTCAGTTCTTTAAAGCTGCTTGGGGAGTTGTTGGTCAAGAAGTTTGTCAAGCAATCAAAGATTTTTTCCAAAATGGCAAGCTCCTTAATGAGGTGAATTCTACAATTATTTCCCTTGTTCCTAAAATTACCACTCCTAGGAGTGTTGCTGATTATAGACCCATTGCATGCTGCAATGTGGTTTATAAATGCATTAGCAAAGTGATTTCTGGTAGGCTTAAGGGTTTGTTGGGGTGTTTGGTTGATAAGAATCAAAGTGCGTTTATTCCCACTAGGCAAATCAGTGATAATATCCTCCTGTCTCAAGAGTTAATGAGAGGTTATCATAAGAGTAGGGGGTATCCGAGATGTGCTTTTAAGATAGATATCCAAAAAGCGTATGATTCTGTGGAATGGAGTTTTTTAAGGGAGTGCTTGGTTAATTTTGGTTTTCATGCGAGAATGATTGAGTGGATTATGACTTGTGTCACTTCTACTTCTTTTTCCGTGAATGTTAATGGTGATCTCAATGGGTATTTTAAAGGTAAAAGGGGTTTAAGGCAAGGAGATCCGTTATCTCCCTACCTTTTTACTCTAGTTATGGAAGTTCTTACGTTGATGATTAGGAGGCAAATAGAGAATAATCCCGGGTTTAGATACCATTGGCAGTGTAAGGATTTGAAGTTAGTAAATCTATGCTTTGCTGATGATTTAATGTTATTCTGCCATGGTGATGGTAGATCTGTAATGGTTTTAAAGAAAGCCCTCAATGAGTTCAGCGAGTCATCTGGCCTTCATCCTAATTTTAATAAAAGCGTGACTTTCTTTGGTAATGTGAAGGAGGGGGCTAAAGTTAGAATTTTGAATATATTGCCTTTTAGAGAAGGTCAGCTCCCAATGAAATATTTAGGAGTTCCGTTGGTGTCTAAGAGATTGTATTTAAAGGACTGTCAAGCCCTTGTTGATAAAGCGAGAAAGAAAGTTTTGGATTCGAAGAACAAAGCTTTGTCCTTTGCTGGTAGGCTGCAATTAGTCTTTTCAGTCATTGGTGCTATGCAAGTGTTCTGGGCTTCAGTGTTTATTCTCCCAATCTCTATTGCTCATGACATTGAAAGAATTATGAGGGATTTTCTATGGAATTATGGGGAATTTAAAAGAGGCAAGGCTAAAATTAAATGGGCTGATGTTTGTAAACCTAAAAATGAGGGGGGTTTGGGAATTAAACCTTTGGATTCTTGGAATGTTGCCCTTATGTCTAAACATATTTGGAATATCATTTCCCATAAAGAGTCTCTTTGGGTTAAATGGGTTAATGTCTATAAATTGAAAGGGAGAAATTTTTGGGATATGCCGGATAAAGGAAGTGCTAGTTGGAGTTGGAAAAAGATTTTAAGGCATAGATCTTTGTTTAGAAATCATATTGTGCATAAAATTGGTAATGGTTGTGACACCTCTGTGTGGTTTGATAATTGGAATGTCATATGTCCTTTAAGTGATTTTATCACAAAGAGGAAAATATACAGCTCAGGTTTGGCTTGCTATTCATAGAAGACTCAAACCTCAGGATATTCTTAAGGTGTGGGAAAGGAGTGATAATTTAGTGTGTGCTTTCTGCAAAGTTGTTCCTGATAGCCATGATCATTTATTCTTCTCTTGTGATTTCTCTAAGAAGATTTGGTGCAGGTTGAAGTATTTGGTTAGAATGGATTGTGATCCTAATGATTGGCAGAATTTGCTGAACTTCATGGTTAAAAGACCTATTAACAAGTCAATTTGGAGTATATTGCAAAGATTGGTGCTTGGTGCTAGTGTTTACTACATTTGGCAAGAGAGAAATTTGAGAATGTTTCAAGGTAAGTCTAGACCTCTAGAGGTTATGTGGTGAGACTGAGGATTATGAGCTTATGTGTTAATGATTCTTTCAATGTCCAAGTAGCTGCTGATATATGGGGATTTTTTGTGCAGAAGTGTAATGGGTTGAAAAAGGTAAAGTTTGTTGATGGTAGGAGTAGCAGGTAATAGGTTGGTATGGATGGAGAAATATGGACTCGATTTGGTTTCTAATAGTTATGGTCATTCTGTTTATCTTGGTGTGGATTTGAAGGCTATAGAATCAAAGCGTAAGCAATATATCTTATGGAAGGATAAAGTATTGAAGTTGGGTCTTGAAGATTGTTTGAAGATCAAGAGCAGTGGATACATTTTTTGGTTAATTGACTTTGTTATCTAGTTGTTTATTATTGATATGATTTGGATTATCTCGTTTTTGGCCATGTTTCCGAAACATGTTTTGGGCATGTCATTTATTTTACTTCAATGGGTTTGTCCATTTGAAGTGTACTCTGTATAGTTGTTTTGTGTTCTATATATTTTCCGGGGTGTCGTCCCTTTTACCCAAAAAAAAAAATCAAAATGCAATGTCTAAACATTGTCATTTCTACAGCAAGCGACATGTCTTGAAGTTCCAAAAATTGTATTTATAACAAATTAAGAATTCCTAACGTGGACAAAGGTGTAGACTACATAGCGTTTGGCCTTGTTTGTTATTAGTCAATATCCAACATGTTCCTAGAAAATTAAAGAATATCTCGAACCAAAAGTGATACTTATATTATTAACAAAAACAATCATGTAAGTAACTTTTACATTAAATTTCTCTATATTGAGATGAGGGTTCTAAAAGGAACGTCATGGCGGTGTCAAGGCGTCGCTAAAGCGCGAGGCGTGACATCCACGTTACGAAATAGACCAAGGCGTCGGGTTTTTGGATTCAACTCCGATAAAAATGCGCGTGGCATGAGATGAGGTGTGAAAATGCGCGATAAGGTTCGCTAAAGCGTGAGGCGTGGCGGATTTTTTGGATTCTAACTCCAAAATAAAAAAATGTTTTTTTTTAAATGAAGAAGAGTACATGTAATGATAGTTTCTTAACTTAATTCATTACGTACAACGCTTTTTGTAAACTTGATATATATGAAATAAGATATAAATATATAAATATCTTCATCTTTTGTGCCGTCTTAAGTCACGCCTTAAAAACGCCAAGGCTTCGCTGTTTATAATCGACATGGGAAACTCTAGGATAAAATTTGCACTACTCTACTCCAACACAACTACTTTCATTTTGTTG
>BQNB010186025.1:0-10913 GCA_026074375.1 Tanacetum coccineum
ATAAGATGAGGATGGAGACGATGTGCTCTTAGATGTGAATGAAAATTATTTCATAGAGTCGAAAAGTGGGAAAGGATGAGTGATACTAAAGAAGGAACGTGTTGACGAAAGGTTGATAGAAAAGATTGATACATCATTTGCACTAACAATTGATGTGCATATGATCATATCGAGACAAAAGTGGATGATTGGGAATTTAAAGGTTTGTTTGGTGTTTTGTTGGTTGACAATGTTGAGGAACAAAGGTGGGATGTGAAATGAGGTAGTTATTTCATGGTGGAAGAATAATAAGAGACCCAACAATGTGGTGACTCAATAACACTTGAAGATTGAATATCTTCTTTATGTTCTTCACTTTCTAGAAAGTGGCAAGTTTAGCGAAGAAGTAACATTTTCATTTCGCAAATTACTTAAATATTTTGGATGAAATAATTATGTTGAGGAATTTTAATAGTAACAAGACTATTAAAAGAGAAGAAACGTTTAGACGTGAGAGGAAATGTTAGAGGAGACAAGACTTATTAGAAGTAAAAAAGAACGTTTAGAAGTGAGAAGAAACGTCGAAAGTAAAAAGACTATTAGAAGTGAGACGACTATCCGAAGTGAGAAGATTATTGAGAAAGAGAGGAATCGTTTAGAAGCGAAAAGACCATTCGAGGTGAGAAAAGAGGTTTACGAGAAGTGTGGACCAAGATGTGAGGAGATTTGTGAGTATGACGATTGTAAGGATTGTATTTGAGAATGAGACACATTTTATTATGAAATTCACTTGACTACTAACAACATAAGCAATGATGCTTATGAGTGTTAGGATGTGAGGATGACCCATTGACATATAGAGAGACATTGGGTATAGGTTTGGGTGTGAAGTAGACGTCAACTCGTAGCAGAAGAGAGGAAGTGTTAGGTTAATAAAAATGAATGGTATTACAAGCTGATGTCGGCGGTCCTAGATATATCTAGGGGCCGCCGAACCGCTAACAGGAGGGATGTTTGGGGAAATTGATGAATTTTTTTGAAAAGAGTGACATTTTAATTTGCATTTCGCTAATTAAAAATACTTAAAGTACTTCAGATGAAGTAGTTAAGTTGTCACGATACGAAATGGAAAACGGACTAGAATCGAAACTTGAAGAAAAGAAGAGAACGATTTATGAAATGTGTTCCGTCATTCCTAAACCTTGATGAAGATAATTTAGTGATTCACGCTTGAGGGGTAAAGAAAGAATGACGGCGATGTTATCTTTAGATGCAACCATTTCGATGAAGATGCTTCCTTTTAGACATTTTAACGAAGGAAATGGTGACGTATCATCGGTGTGTTTCGTAAGCAAAAAAAATAATAATAATAATAACAATAATAATAATAGAGAAGAAAACAAACGAAGATAGAGACGATGAGCTTAACAATGTCAAGACGGATGGTTGTTAGCGTACGATAAACTATACTCAAAAAGTTATGTAGCTATTCCTGAGCATTGCGAATGTTCACAGAATAATCACACGACGAGGTATACGATTGTCTTAAAGGTGGTAGCAGAAAAAGTGGAGGAAAGAGATTAGCCATCTCTATGGTTGAAGAGGCGTAGTTGAGTGAGAAGGAAGATGTGTGATCGAAAGACAAAGAGTGTTTTCATCGAAGAGAGATAATGTTTTTGTCGAATAATAAAAAATGTTTTCATCGAGAGAAAGAATGTTTCGTAGAAGAGAAAGAATGTTTTCGTCGAAAGAAAGAATGTTTTTGTCGAAGAGAAAGAATGTTTCGTCGAAGAGAAAAGGAGAGCGTTTTAACTTATGTTGTTAAAAGGATTGAATAGGAATTTCGGATATGACCTTTAATGTTTGCGATCGCAAGTTAAAGATACTTGAATAATTTGGATGAAATATTTAAGTTGTCAAACCTACTTAGAGGAGCGTTAGATTTGTATCTAACCTTTTCTTGACGAAAGAGTGGATGATTTGGAAGAAAGCAAAATGATGATCAAAGGAGTGTGTGAGTGGAGACTCTAAGAGATTTAATACCATTTTGCGACTCTTTTGACTTTTTAGATTTGTGACCCGGACGCGAAGAAAGATATTATAGTGTGAGAAAATATATACATAGATGTATAAGACATACATATATAAGCATGCATCAACGCAATAATCAACGAGATTAATGTTAAGACTGTATGACATCTATACCTTATTTGTCATACATCAACCTAACATAGTGCAGGTGCACAATTAACATGTAAGTCATGTAAGATAACGCAAACAAAACATGATAATTTTAAATGTAATCATCATGTAAAGCATGTTAGCATTTAGCACTTAGGAGCATGTGTTATTTAGATGAACAAAGAGATATTTTATCTACATTGCTAGAAAAAGGCAAACGCTTTTACAACAAACATGCATTCAATAGCTAAACAAATAAACGTTGAGCATTAAGATAAACATGAAAGCATATAATTGCATTACGTGGGAGCACGTTGTCATCTTGAAATTTCAAAGCACATATGTGAAATGCATGTAGTTTAGATTGACCAAGGGAAAACCTAATTTCTACTTGCTTAGTGTGCACTCCTAATCAAATACAAAGTCTACCGATGTAGACTATCATTAGGCATATTTAAGAAGAGCCATTTAATCAAATTAGAGAATGAATATGAGACAATCACTAGTGGTGCTCAATTCAGGCTAATGCGGACCATTTTTAGGCGTTATACCACGAAACCCAAATATACTCTTTGGAAGCAATTCAACCGTCAGGTCAAATTAAATTTCTAGTGCAATAGATTCTCTAGTAGTCATTCTCATGTTAGACGAAATAGAATTCCTATATTTTCCTAATGAAGTGTAGCAAAGATAAAACTTGTATTATCTTATCACTCAGGGCCTAATATGACTCAACTAACATGCTTTAATTCTGGTTCACATAATCCTAATCAAGATGTGTGGAATTCTACGGTTGAATGAGAGAGAAAGCAAGTTGTTGTAAATTTAAGAGATAATGAATCATCTAGAACCCAGGAGTATGCTTAAGGGTGACAATGCGTAATGTACAATGTTGAGGGTGTTCAAAGAATGCACATTTGCATGTATTTTAAGGAAGAGATTCAATTAAGGTTACTTACCTCAATGGATCTTGTGAATGTTTCTTTGTAGAAATAATGATGATTTCTTAAAGGTTAGTTACATGTATGTTCGACTTTTAAGTAAGAGATTCACAAGGAGAAGATGTTTTAAATCTAATGTCATAGGGCGGATTTACCTAAACCAAAGATGAATCTAAGACGAAGGATCCATCGATCCGTAGAGTGCCAAATTTAGGCAAGGATCATTTTCCTACTATTTGGGAGATGGTGTTGAAATTAGGTTATTAGGAGAAGCATATATAAGTTATAAGGGTTCTTGGTTTGAGTTTTCAGAAATGACATCTGATCGTTGAAAATCAATATATAATATACGTATAATATATAAGCATAAAGAAAATTACTAAAAATCCTTGAGTACAAAGATTTAGAGCAAAAATCTTACAAAAATACCGCACGTTTTTACCGGTAAGTGATTACCGGGTCGTTTACCCTAAGATTTATGAAATTGAGACCACGTTTGTTGTTTGTACAATGATTTGAATTGGTTCAAAGATGATTTGTTTTCTAAAATCCTAAAAGTGAGCAAATTAAAGGACAATTAAACTTAACTTTAATAACGGGAAATTAAACTTTAACTAAAAACGCAAAACGGGAATCCAAACGGGACCTACAACCCTAAATTTCCAAAAATAAACTTAAAATGAATTTTTCACTTTTAATAGACTCTAATTAACTAAAAAGTAAGATTAAAGAAAACTAGAATGAAAACGGAGTTGATTTGAGTTTAAAAACACGAAAAACGTGAACGGGAATGAATCCCGTTCTTTAAAAAAATGAAATTTTGCAATTTAAACCCTACAAAAGCAAAACTATTTTTCCTAAGAACTATATGATAAAATAAAATTTTCTAAAAAAGAATTATATTTTTTTGACTTTTTTATAATTTTTTATGAATTAAAAACGATTTTAAAGAAAATTAAATATAAAAAGTACCAAACGTTTTATAAAAATTCTGAAAAAAATTTGAAAAATAGCTTAAACAATAAGAAATCTAAGAAAAATAAGTTGGGAAACACAGCTTATCGAATAAGCTATGTAATAAGTAAAAACAACTTATTATACTTAAAGAGCTAAAACGTATATAAGGAATAGATTTTGCAAAGGAATACCGGATGAGCTATTGTAGCACAATGGTTGGGAGTGTGGGGGATTTAACACTTGGTGAGGTGAGTAGAGGTCCCAGGGTTGAGCCTTGACACCCGGGGCTTCCCACTATCCCAAGTGTTTTTATTTTTGCCATTTTTTTATAACTTTTTAGAAAACTTGAAAATAAGCAATTTTTACAAAGCAACCTTTTTTATAAACCTCAAATAAGCATAGAAATAAGCTAAGTAAGACAAAAATAAGCTAAAATGCTCTAAGTCCTAAAAAACTAACTGTTTGTATTTTTTAAGGAGAATAAGCAAATAAAAATAACAAAATAAGCTAAAACAGACAATAAGCTATGTCTAAAAAGCACATAAGAACAAAAATAAGCACAAATGTTAAGCTAGATAGACAGAAAAGCTAAAAAGGCTTAAATTCACTTGAAATTTACACTAGAAAGCAAATAAGCTCAAATAAGCAAATGGCAAAACCAAATAAGCTAAAATGGCTTATACTAACCTAATAAGCTAAGCTAAACCTAAATAAGCAATAACAATAAGCAGATAAGCTAAAATAAAGAAATAAGCACTTATGGTGTAACTGTTAACCCAAACAGCCCTATAAGACACCTTTGAGCTTATTTTTCAATAAGCTAAAGGATCCTTATGGACTTTTGGCTTATTACCCTAAAAAGTATACCTAGAAAACTACTTAAAACAACTTTTAAAAAGCATTTTGAAAATCAAATAAGCAGTTAAAAAGCACTATGAAAAGACTACTTGCTACTGTTTTTGTATTTTTGGATTTTCTTTGAAAAGATAAAATAAGCTATGCCTGAACTAAATAAGCTACAAACCACTTAATTTTAACCTAATAAGCTAGAGTGAGCAGGAAATAAGCAAGATTAACAAATTATAAGCTGAGAAACTCTAATAAGCACTTGGAACCAATTGACATACCAAACAGTCCTTAAAGCAACTTAGAGCTCAAATTTCTATAAGCAAATGAAACCTTGAAGCTAAGTGGCTCATACCAGCTTAAACTTAGACCTAAGGGCTACTAGAAAAAGCTTTTAAAAACTATTTTGAAAAACTAGACTTATGGAAAAGATTATGAAAATGTGATTTATTCAGAACACTTAGTTACTTTTGGTTTTGAAAATGAACAATGCAGATTTTTAAGGCTAAAAACAGATATTAAAATAAGCTAATTATTGAAAAACAAGTTCAAACTAATGTAGAGTGACCTATAAGCTACTTGTAAACCTAATTAAGAAAAGCTAAAAAAAATACTTTTACCTACTGACTTTAAATTGAAAATAACTCCAAAAAAACATTGTTTGTTTTTCTTAATCCTGATGCAAAATGACACATAAAATGTACAAACCTTAAAATCCAAAGTCAGACAATAGGACTTGGTTTTAACACTTTAAAAAAACTAGACTAAGGGCAAATGAAATAGTTTAATTAAACTAAAAATGCTTACTAAAATGAACTAATGATGACAGATTTAGACTAGCTACTAGCAAACTTTATAAAAAACTAGATTAAGCCTATTTATCTTGTTAACCCTACTCTTATAAAACTGGTTATGAGATTTAAAATGAAAATGAAGGACTTATAGCAGTACTAACTCTCAGTTAGTACTGCTATGCCAAACACATCCTTATTTCCTTTAAAATCCATTTTAAGTTTATAAAAGTAAGAATTAATGATTAATTATCAGATACCAGATATTAACAAGCTTTTAACAAACCTAATAAGCATATATGAGCAGACAAATAAGCAGATCAATAAGCTATTACTTAAGCTAAAAAAAAATTTGGTTTTTTGCTGATTTTAAGGAGAAAACATTTAAACTAAGAATTAATACTTAAGTTTTAACACAATAAGCATATAATCACTACAATAAGCATTCATAAGCAAAATAAAATAGAATTAAGCAAGCTATAAGCACAATTAAACTAAAATGCAGTTTAAGCTAAGTATTAAAGACAGAAATGGTAACTTAAACTTACATAAACCTTTGCACAAACAAGGCTATCAAATGCTCTAAGAGCTATCAACAAGCTCCAGCTTATCAAGTGATAAGCTGGTAGGGTCCTGGAAGTCCTTCCTTAATTGACTTCCCTTCCATTAATAAGCTTTGGTAATATTGATTGTGAGATTTGAGTATGATAAGCTCAACTAAGCTTTTGAGAGCTTAGTTGAGTTAATAGCCATCTTAAGAGTAGAGATGACAGCTTAATGAGAGCTTATTAAACAGTAGAAAGCTTTTCAACATTTTACAAATTTAGTGAAATAGATTAAAACATAATACTTATAAGTGAAATGCAAACTTTTATTAATAAACAGATTACAAAGCTTTTTAAATGAAAGTTACAAAGATTGAACGATTATAAGCTAGAAAATACAATAAGCTATAAGCAAATTTACACTACTCCTAATTAAGCTAGATGATGACTTGCTTTGTGTGAAGAGGCCTCTATTTATAAGCTTGAGAAGAATGATCTAGGCTATCTTTACACGCTCCTCTTGAGTTGATCTCATCCCTTGAATCTTTGCCAATCATTGGATCCATCTTATGACCGTTGGATTGATATTTGTCACACGGATTGCCAACGTGGCATTCCGTGTGTCAGACCCCTTTGTGCTTCTTTTGCACTAGATTTAGTGCAAAATCTCAATCATTGGTGTGTTTCTATAATTGCCCGCGTGTCCTTCCTTGTATGCTTGGACCAATAAGAGCTCTCAATGACGTATAACTCTGCCACATCGTACCTTTTCACTCGAATTGTTGAGCCACGTCCTCAATTTGGATTTACCCTATGATTTTGACGCGAGGTTAAACCGAAGATGATGATGAATAGTAAAACCAATTCCCGCGCCTTTTTTCTTTTTATAACTGAGTTTGACTCGGGGTTGTGGGAGGATTTGACTTGGGCTCGGGTATAACAAATTGGGCTACAGTTTGGGATTTAGGCTTGGTTATAAAATTATGTTATAAAGGGATAACGACCGTTATCTCTTTATTATAAAGGAGATAACGGTGTTAGGGTTTAGTGTATTTTGAGGATTTTGTCTTTTTGTGGTTGACCAATGTTGACCAAGGATTGACTATGTTGACCATTGATAAATACTTCCGGCTCTTTTGCACTCTTTCCGTTCCCGTGTCTGTGTTTGTCCAGCTTTGACCGTTTTCTTGTGATTTTTACATTATCCATACCTACACATTCACAAACAACAAAATACACAAATACAAGTATATTCTTGCACATTATGATCATTTTAAGGGTCAATTTGGATGTAAAATGGATATGTGATTTCTCACATATCAATTACCCTTAGACATATTTTAGGAAAAACCCCATATGAGTTGTTAAGAGGTAGAAAACCAAACCTTAATTACTTCAAAGTATTTGGAAGCAAATGTTTCATTCTTAATACAAAATATTACCTCACCAAGTTTGACCCAAAGTCGTACGAAGGTGTTTTCCTAGGATATTCGTAAAATAGTAAAGCTTATATAATTTTTAACAAACAAACAATGAAAGGCAAAGAATCCTTAAATGTGACATTCAATGAAACTCCGCCCCCGCCTAAAACATCACCATTAGTCAACTGTTAATGCTGCTAGCATAGAGGATAATGATGTTGATGAGAATATAGTCTATGGATGTTCTGATGATCTAAATATAACTTAATTGGAAGATATTGTCTACTTAGATGATGATGAAGATGTTGGTGCAAAGGCTGACATGAACAACTTAGATGCATTTATGCCTGTCAGTCCTATTCCAACTACAAAAATACACAAAGATCATCCAGTTGAACAATTATTAGAGACTTGAATTTAGCACCTCAAACAAGAAGAATGATAAAGAATTTGAATGAACATGGTTTGTTTAGTTCAGTTCAACAAAGAACAAACCATAAAAACTTTCAAAATTGTTTGTTTGCTTGTTTTTTATCACAAGAAGAACCCAAGAAGGTAATCTAAGCATTAAAAGATACAGGTTGGATAGAAGCTATGCAGGATGAGCTTCTACAATTCAAATTACAAAAGGTTTAGACCCTGGTGGATTTACCAAATGGCAAAAGGGCCATAGGAACTAAATAGGTTTACAGGAACAAGAAGGATGAAAGAACTATTGTGATAAAGAACAAAGCAAAGTTGGTTACTCAAGGGTACACACAAGAAGAAGGAACAGACTATAATGAGGTTTTTGCCCCTGTTGCCAGAATTGACGCAATAGGCTAAAAAATTTTTTTTTTTTCACTTAGCCTATGCCACATTTAAAGATCTTTGTGGTGTACCAGTATAGATGTCAAAGAGTGATTTTCTTTATGGTAAAGAATTGAAGAGGAAGAATATGTTTGTCAACCATTAGAAATTGAATATCTATCCTGACAGAGTATATACAAAGTAAAAAGGCGACTTTAAGGACTGCATCACGCTCCTAGAGCAAGGTATGAAACCTTGTCAACATTACTGTTGGACAATGGTTTTCAGAGAGAAAATATAGATCAGACTTTGTTTATTAGAAGGGACTAAGTGATATTCCCTGTTAGTTCAAATTGTACGTAGATATATCAATTTTGGTTCTAGCAAAGAATTCATTATGACACTGGATTAGAGAAGATAATGCATAAGAAGTTTACAAATGAGCTCTATTGTAACTCCACATTCTTCTAAATACAGCAAGTGACAAAGAAGGTATATGAGATTTTTTATATCAAGATAAGTAAGTGACTGAGATTTTGAAGAATTTGGCTTTAAGTGATTTTAAAATAGCAAAACACACATGGAAACCCATTAACCTTGCTCATGATGCAGATGGGAAGATGTAGATGAACACTTGTATAGATCCATGATTGGATCATTGATGTATCTAACTTCTTCAAGGCCTGATATTATGTTTGTAGTATGTGCTTGTGCAAGATTCCAAGTCAATCCTAAAGTTTCACATCTTCATGCTGTGAAAAGAATTTTTAGATATCTTAAAGGTCAACCTAAATTGGGCCTTTGGTATCCTAAGGATTCACCTTTTGATTTGGTGGCATATACTGACAGTGACTATGCAGGAGCAAGCTTAGATAGGAAGTCCACAACAGGAGGTTGTCAATTCCTAGGGTGTAGATTGATTTCATGGCAATGCAAGAAGCAGACTGTGGTTGCTAATTCCACAACTGAAGCTGAGTATATAGCTGCTTCCAATTGCTGTGGACAGGTGCTTTGGATCCAAAATCAATTGCTGGATTATGGATATAACTTTATGCAGACTAAGATTCATATTGATAATGAGAGTACTATCTGCATAGTGAAGAACCCTGTTTTTCACTCAAAGACAAAGCACATTGAGATTAGGCATCACTTTATCAGAGATTCCAATGAGAAGAAGCTTATTCAGATGATAAAGATTCACACAGATCAGAATGTTGCAGATTTGCTCACAAAAGCATTTGATGTTAGCAGATTTCAATATCTGATTGCAAGTATTGGAATGCTTAACCTCTGAAGTATTGATTGAGGGGAGGTTAATTGTGTTCATATGCAGCGGATTATACAACAAATGATGATTTGAATGGGATGAAAAAGCTGCTAATGATGAAAATCAAGTTCGTGCTGTTGGGCTAACTTTCTACTGGTAAGTATAATTAGTGCTGCTAGTTATACTTAATACTGCTATGTTAATGCTGTTAGTTATACTTACTACTGTTTGTTATAATTAATATTGTGAGTATTGAGAGAAATTGGTGAGCATAAAAACAGAAAGAGAGATGTGTGAACTAAAAATAGAAAGAGTGACTTTGTGAGCTAAAAGAAATGAGAGAAATTGGTGAGAATGAAAAACAGAAAGAGAGATGTGTGACATAAAAACAGACAGAGTGATTCAGTGAGAAAAAGAATTGAGAGATATAGTGAGAATAAAAACAGAAAGAGAGCTGTGTGATATAAAAACAGATAGAGTGAATTGGTGAGAAAAAGAATTGAGAGATATAGTGAGAATAAAAACAGAAAGAGAGCTTGTGAGAATCAAAATTGATGATGAAAATGCTTTTTGGAACGAAATTGGAGTTAATGCTGGTGACTCAAAGTTAATGCTGCTAGGCATACACTTACTACTGCCAGTGTTAGTTAATGTTGTTAGGCATAAACTTACTACTGCTGGTTAAGTTAATGCTGCCAGGCATAACTTACTACTGCTGGGTCAGTTAATGCTGTTAGGCTTAACTTAGTACTGCTAGTTCAAGTTAATGCTGTTGAGGGTGATTTCATAAATACTTCGATTGAGGGTTTCTTTCAATCACTTAATCGATTTCAATCTTTGTTATACCCTCTAATCATAAACCCTAACTCAATTTCATTGTTAATCATCAAAAACCCAACATCAATGGCTGCCCTAAAGTTCGCTAGTTCACACAACATTGTCGCATTCTTAGATAAACCCACTGAAAGTGATGGATTCGAGCAAATTGTGGATTTTTTGAACGCACGTCCTATCAAATATGCGTTAACGGTTAATCCCGCAATCTATACTTCATGTATTGAGCAATTTTGGGCTACTGCAAAGGTGAAAACTGTTAATGGAGAAGTGCAAATTTAATGTAACATTTCTCAATTTCAGGTCATTTTACGACTCCTATTAAATTGTCACTATTTATTTTGGTCCGATACGCGTTTACT
>BQNB010186028.1:0-12163 GCA_026074375.1 Tanacetum coccineum
AGTTTAACTCCAAGGACACGCCCTTCTAGGGATGGAAGAGTGTTAACGGAGGAGGATCAATGGATTGGAGCATACACCTTTTTGTTTCGACAAAAGGGGGAGAAGGAAGTGTAAACGAGTAACTTTTATTTTTTACTGTGTTACAAGTTTATATATTTGTCATCATCAAAAATGGGGAGATTGTTAGTGCAAATATTAAGATATTTAAACTAAACAAGTCCTTTAGTTTTAATTATGACAAACAAGTAACTTGTAATACATAACGCAAAATGTGCAAGTTACTCGCGACCAAAACTCATCAAAGCATACATTCATCAGCACCTCTCGACGTCTCGAGTCTACTCATGCTTCAACTAAAGGTATGAATATGTTTGTTATGTTGCATTATGATCAACCTAATTAACAAACCAACCTTTGTAAGTTTACTTACACTTAATAAGTAAATAATCACATTAGAGAATAGGATAAAACTTAATTACTTAGTTAACTAACACAAGATCTTTCTTTTAGAAGAAATCTTCCATACTAGGAAACAATCTTGGAATATCAAAACATGTCTAGCCATATTAGATAATATGACAAAATAATTAGGGAATAAAGACAAAACTAATTATTCTTGCTTAACTATAGGAAACAAATCTTACAAGATTTGATTTCTCTTCTAGAACAATATCTAATCAGATTTTATAAGTACAATAAAGATCTAAGCAAAAGATTTAAAAAGACTTGAAAAGATTTTTAACAATTTTGATATTGGACCGTGTGACCTACGGATCCACCTAAAAGGCAGACAGATCCACCATCCCTGGATCCGTAGCACCTTGACGACCAAGTTTTAGGTTTTCTATAAATACCACCCATTTGCTTAGTTTTTGACCCAAGCTTTTCACAACCTTTCTTCCACATTATTACACACATTTAGGATCATTATAAACAAGTTTTTATAATGTAAAAACACAATTAATCATATCATTAAAACCCCAATAACCCTTGATCATAATGCTTCTAACTTTCATTTGTTGCAAGCATGATTCTACATGATCCTCCATTCAAGCAAGCTTAGAGATCTTGCCATCATCATCCACCACATACATACATATACGAAGACCCATCACAACAAGCCAAGAGACTTGTCATCTTCATCAACAACATCATGCTTAGTGATCTTGATGTTTTAGATTAGGCTTTTACATCCAATTGACAATTATGTCTTGGATCATCATTATACACATTTGTGTATCAATCATTATACAACAAACTAGATGTTAGGTGGTTTATGTGTTTAGGCCATAAAACACAAGGTTTGTTATGTTGGGCCATAAAACATAACGGGTTTGGTTGTACCCGAAGAAGGACTCGGTATTTAGCTTAGTACCGGATAAAGTGTAAGCGACGTTAGGTTGGTTCTACCTCAAAGTAGGACTCAGTATTTAGCTTAGTACCGGATAAAGTGTAAGCGACGTTGTGTGGTTTTCTCCGCCTTAAGGAGCTTGTTGATTTAGTGAAGTAACTCTCGAGTTGGGTACTCGAGGAGTGGAGTAGGGCGAAGAGGAGCTTCGTAGCCGAACCACTATAAATCATCGTGTCCGGTTTGCACTTTCTTTTACTTATCGCTTTACATTTATATTTGCCTTTATCGCTTTATATTTATAGATTTTAGTACGGAATTTAAATATATCTATATTATTATATTTTTGATAGAAAATAAATTAATATTTTATTAATAAGATTTGAGATTAATATAATATATATATATTAAATATATATAATTTTATATGATTTAAAATTATATTTATGGATTTATTAATTATTTAATAAAATTCTTTTTAAATCTTATATAAAATTATGATTTTATTCTTTTTTATATAAATATGATATAAATAAACTATATTATTTATATATTATTTAATAAATTTATATTAAAGTGTTAGTAACAGCGACGTATTAGGTTGGTTATTTTTTTTTCCCTCAAAAATAGTAGTGGAAGGACATCGGTATATTTTGCTTTATAGTTGTACCGGGTTAATAAAGTGGGGGTTAATAAAAAAGGGGGGGTAAAAAGCGACGTCTTTCATTTTGTTAGTGGTTTTTTCTCCGCCTTTTAAGGTGAGCTTGTTTGACTTAGTTAGCAGTAGTAGAGTAGTAAGAGTACACTTCGAGTTGGGTACTCGGAGTTGGAGTGGAAATGTGATTTAGTAAAAAGTTTAGGGCGGGAAGAAGAGAGGAAAAAAAAGAGGGAGAGCTTCGTAAAAAGGGCAGCTTCGAATAAAAGAGGAGCTTCGTAGGCCGCTCCCGAAACAAACTATAAATATCGGTTGTCGGTTTTGCACTTTCTTTTACTTATCGCTTTACAATTATATATTGGCCTTTATCTTTAATTTATGTTATGTTTTGCATTGCATATATGGTTGTCGTTTTGTTTATATATTGTATAGTGCGTTGATTGATGTAGTTACTTTGTTTGATGTTATGTTATTATAAGTTGGTGTTTCAGTATTTTATAAACTTGAGTGTTGGTTGTTTGATAAAAATAGTCTTAAGTTTCTTCTTAAGTTTTATAATGGAAACATATTCAACCCCTCTACGATCCAACAAATAAGAAATGTTTTTTTATATGTTTTTTTTAATGATAGTTATCCATGCTTTTATATTTACAAGTAACTCTCTTCTATAATTATTTAAACCAAATACTACATCTTTGTAAAATTAAAAGTCATCATAATATTATTAGGTCCTCTATTTTACTTCCATTGTCAAGGACACAAAATAAACTATAACTTATATAAACTAATTTACAACAACAATAATCAACAACTAGTTATATAAATTATCTAAGCTATGTAATATGTCAAAATAAATATTTTTCATAGTTTAATATTAGTGGCAATTGAGGTTTGCTACCCTTGAGAATTTATTTGTCTTGGTGTTGTAATTAAACCTTTTTTCTTGGTTGTAAACTTGTGTTGAAAATAAAACTAGATGGTGATTTTGTGATTTAAGTTTTGTGATGTTTTGTGATTTTAACTAAGATAATAAGATTGTATTTAAGGGGAAAATAATTGAATGAAAATAGAGATTGTTGTCGTGAACCCTCGAAACGTGAATGAAATGATAGATGAACTTAGTCTAAGACCTCTGAAGATGCAACCTTTTGTTTGTAACTAACTTCTTAAACCCACATGGAATACTCGCAAATCTTTATTGGACATACAAAACAAATTGTTCTTGTTCTTGTTCTCTATATGGTAAAGCTAGACGGGAACAACGGAGGGTCTATAAAGATAGGATTTTGTGTGTTTATTACTTGGTAAATGAAGTGTTGGAAGACTTTGCTTATTTATGCTAAAAGGTGGTAAGGCTTAAATGATTAAAATAAGCTTAGGGAACAAAGTAGGATTTGATATGTCAAAGCATCTATGGGACTGTGTAGGAAAGCAGGGAAGAGTTGGCTTAATTCGATTAAGAACTTGTAAGGAAGTAGCTAAGAGTTGATTTGATAATGCATGAACCATATATTTAGCACATGGTAATTTTAGAATCAAAATGGTATTGTTTTGTGATTTATATAACGGTGGTCGGTTATGGGTTGTTATAATGGGTAGGAATTTAGTAAATTTTAGGTATTGGGTATAATTGTGGATATTTGGTAAAGTGTAGAAAGGTAGAATGGTTTACATGCATGCAAAAAGGTTCCAAAATACGAAACGTAAACGTTTTACGTAACGTATAAAAATAAAATATGAGAAGTTATAAATTATCTTTGTAAAAATAATATAACGCTTGATTGACGTAAACTTTTATTTGTTTGATGTCGGTTTACATTGATTGATGATTTTTAGTCTACATGATTTAACTAAACGGTTGAAATTAAAAGTAAACGCGTAAAACCCTAAAAATAAATAATTGAAAGTTTGAAGTCATAAAATGACCTAAAATGACGGATTGTTACATAACCATTCGGAATGAAAGGAGATCTGGGTTTTGAATTGTTCTTGATTTTGCCGGTAAACGCCGCATAAAGACTAAAGATTTGTGAGTCGAAAAAGAAGTTTTTGCAGGCACTAGTGTTACATTTTATCATGTTTTTTGTTCTTTTGAGGTTTTGGCAACAGTCTCAATTTGTTGTAAATTGAATTGCATTTTAATTCACAGTTAAGATATTGGTTATGGTTATTTGCATTATTTACACTTTCACTTTTTGAACTTTTTATTTAGTTACAAACAAGGCTGTTTCTATCTGAATGGTAAAGAAATAATTGTTTAAAGCATGTTAAGCAAAAACATAAGAAAAAGATAAAGATAAAGGAAATAAGAAAACCAAAGAAAACACAAAAATGGTCACTTATTGATTATTCAGGTGTAAAAAAGAAAAAAAATGATGTGTAATAATTATAATGACGTGGATATTATTCCGGTCATATTAGTATAATTGTCCCAAAACAAAAAGTTACGATGGCTATATTAGTAATAAAACAAGTGTGTTTACTAGATGGGTAAATTTTGGAAAATACGTGTCTAATTAATAGACTTAACCTCTAAATTAATAGTATAACCTAAAGCCTAATCGTATCCACCCACTTTTTTCACACACACACTCACTTCACTTCACTCACTTAATTCACTAACAATCAAAAATCAAAATCTTTCAAGTTGTTTGAATCTATTTGCCATCTTCACAAGAAGGTACTACTCATGCTTGATTTTACATTATGAAGTAAAGTTAATTTTGTTTTCGTTTTTAAAATTTAGAGCTTTTGATTGGATTTAAATTTTAGGGTTTTATGTAAGAATTATGGAACTTTTGATCTAACCTTTATTTGTTTGATATTTGTCACAAATGACATCATCATATCAATCTTGCAATTTGTGATAACTTCCATCATGGTGGTTTGTTTGTAAGAAACATTCTTACATATGACTTTGAAATCCATGTAGAAAATGTTGATCTTTCTTCTATGAACTATGCTACATTAGTTTGATTAATAGGGAGTGAGTTTTTAGGTGAGGTTAAAAGTATGTTTTATCTGCTTCCTGGTAAAGATTTGGATAGTGGTTTAAGGTCTTTAAAGTCTGATGCTGCGGTAAAGGAATGTGGTAAAAAATGACTATGTTGTGCATATTTATTTGTCAAGTCCCATGTTTAAGTTAAATGAGGCATCTGGTCAAATAGATGACCTAGAAGATGATCTTTATGATTATTTTAGTAAAGATGATAGTGATACAACCTATGTTGATCATTTTTCTGATGGTGAGTAAGAAGTATTTGAAATTAGGACTCAAAAGGCAGCCCTTAAACCTAGACAGAAACCTACTAAAATGTTTGATACAACCTTTTTTACTAGGATATACAATGCATTAGATAAGGAGGAGTTTGTTGATAAAGATACTAACAAAAGTATAAAAGATTAAGATATGGTTGGTGATAAGTTCCTGATCTATGATCCTTCTATAAAATAGAAGTTGATGAAACCACTTATAGGTAAAAGGTATCATAGTCCAGATCAGTTGAAAAGAGCTTTGGCCTTTTACGCTTTAGCAAATGGATATAAGTTGTATTATTAAGTTAATAACACTAGGAAACTGCATGCTAAATGTAGTAGAGATTCAGGAGAAAATAAATGTCCTTTTAGATTATAGGCTATCATAGATGACAAAGGAAAAATCTTTTTAAATTGAAACACTTGTTGATGAGCATACATGTTCTAAGGCATATGAGTATGGAACTTTGATTACAAGTAATTGGATTTCTAGGAATTATGCCAAAAAGATCACGATTAATCCAAATATTAAGACAATAGAAATTATGGAATTAAATTTAAAGAAATACAAATGCAAAGTCAGTCTTAGCCAAGCTAGGAGAAGAAATATTAAAGCTTTAAACCAATATCAGACATGCTTAGAGGATCACTATGGAATGTTATGGTCATATGCCTCAAAAATTTAAACTCTAATCCTAGAAGTTCTTGTAAGTTAGGTGTTGATCACATGCCTGATGGAAAAAACTACCTCAAGACATTCTGTGTTTGCTTTAATGGTGTGAAACAAGGATGGTTACAAGGGTGTAGGAGGATCATGGGTCTAGATGGTTGCTTTTTAAATGTTACACCCTAGATTAGTTGAGTGATTTGAGTATTTTCATTTCCATATTTCGTGAGGTGCTTGGTCTTGTACAGGTGATTAAATCAAAAGAAGTGCTTAAACAGAAAAATCCTTGACTTCGGTTGGGATACATTTTCAATATAATCTAGAGTCTACTTGAGGACAAGTAGGATTCAAGTGGGGAGATATTTGATGACATCAAATAACGTCACATTTATACCATCATTTATCCCGAATAAGTTACCCACTTTTGTATAAGTATTGCAAGAATTTGTACTTAATTGCTTAAAAGTGTTATTTGCAGTAATTAAGGAGTGATTTGTGAAGATATGCTAACAGGCGCATATTTTGAAGCTAAAACGAAGATATTTGAAGATTGCTAAATTCTGACCAATACGTCGTATCCAGGAAAAGAGATATGGCGTATCAGCGCCAACTCTTCACAAGAAAAGGCATATTCACAATTCCCAATACGGCGTATCCATCTTCTGCCATATGTCGTATCCATGAAGATAAATATTCAGAGATACAAAGATATTATTATTTTGGGAATGTATATTATGTTGATCATAAACTTTACGCGCACTCCCAGGGATACACCCTAATACGCCGTATTGGCCTAGCCCAATACGACGTATCCATGCTTTTTGAGCGTTCATAATTAGACGACTCAAAATTAAGTTTTTTCAGTGATTGCAAAATCATATTCTTAATTCCTTAATCATTAAAAGACGATTTTCTGAAGAAAGGAAGAGCAACCAAAGGTCAAACATCGATCGTGATTCCATAGAAGACACCATGTAATTCCTAACTCTTGTAATCATTTAATTTTTGGTATCATTCAGTAAAATGTTTAGTTTACCTTGGTTATTTGATCACGCTTGTATAATTACAATGGTTATGGGCTAATACCCCAGGGTATTAGCCATCTTAATAAAGGTTTAATGTTTGGTTTGTTTTAAAATTGATTTCTTAATTTATCGTTGAAAGTTTAATTATGTTTATCACATGATACTTGTCTATGTGTTTGAATATGCGACCTATCATTCAACTGGGTCTAGTTACACCGAACAAGTGAACTAGATACTGGGATAGCTCTCCATATCGTGTTTTATATTACCGGACCAATAGGATCACAAATAATGTTCTGTCTTTGTCTTTAAATTATGAGCTTAGTTAGACCGGCAGGTGACCCGTAATGTTCTAACAAGTATGTTCTTAATTAATTGAAGAAGATTTAAATGGTGAACTACCAGTATATAAAATACCGTCAAACAATAAGTGGGTAAAGTCCTGATGGGCTAGGGTTTAACAAGATCATCATTGCCTTAATCCCTAGATAGATTATAAATAAACTAAAAGGATGCTTTATGTGGATACGTTAATTGTGACTTGATTCAACTTGTCTAGGTCTTAGGATGATGTCCCGTCTAAGTCTTAAGAATGATATGCCGCTTCGAGATAAGAAATCATTGCACTAAATAAACAAACCAGCGTTTAATCGGATTTAATATGGCTAATACGATTTTCTATCATTTGGCTTGTACCGCTCTTTTATCTTCTGATTGTTTTCTTGCATGTTTTATTCTGTTTAGAATTGATTATTGTCACCATAAAACCTTTGCTAGTCTCTTAGGCTGAAAACCCCCCATCACCATTAGAAACATACATAGCATAGGTTTAACAAGTAATTAGAATTAACTTAACTAGAGTAATTAAAATACTGATAGAATATAAGGTTAATGACCTCGCTCATAGTGTTCGACACCCTACTTACCATGAAACTCCTCCTGATCAGGTACACTGCCCGTTAAAGTGTTGTTTTAGGATAAGTCGGCTAAATATAAATTTAGAACTTGGTAATCAATAAATTGACCGTACACGACACCACATCAAGTTTTTGGCACCGTTGCCGGGGAGTGCGATTGTTTAATTTCTTGTTTTTATTGGAATTTTTAGTATAAATTTAGTTTTGTTTTTCTACTGTCTGTTGTTATTTATTGAATACGACGTATCCATTTTCTTTGAATACAACGTATTCAACATCAAACATCGGTACCGTGTATCCAGTTTACAGAATACGACGTATCGACTATCTGATACATCACCAGTTTTAGTTAGCTTTCTGGTTTAGTTTTCTAGAATAGTTTTACTTCGAGTTATGTTTTTTTAGGTATCATTTTTAGGGAGCCTCCTTCCCATTCAATTACCCTACACGGAGGTTGACTATTGATGAAATGTTGGCTAAATTCATTGATGAAGGTAAACGTAAACATGAGGAGATGGAGATATTCATTAAAGAATTTAGAACTACCAACGAGCTTTTGTTAAAAACACGAAGCAACTTATTGAGTGAGCTGAAAATCAAGGTAAACGAATTGTCAAAGGTTGTGAGTAATGTTTTGATTCAAAAAATGAAGTCAAAGGAGTGACAACTAGGAGAGGAAAGATGACGTCTGAAGCCACCCGTAGTAAAGAAATTAATGAAACTGGAATCAACATGAATGAACCTCCCAGATTTGAACAAGATATGCCGAAAAAACCGCATGATGATGGTGAGAAAAATAAATCTTCAAGTATTCGTGAAAGGACTACTCAACCATTGGTAAAACCACAGCTTGAAGTAAATCATCCATAGACATTTGACTTAAAGCCTGTTCTTGTGGGGGTAAGAAGTGGTGGTGGACAGGAGATGATTCCTCATAAGTATGCTCAAAGGGTGGAGGTTTAGTGGCAGGTGGTGGTGTAGGTGTTGGGATAGGTGGTGGTGTAGGTGTTGGATAGTTGTGGTGTAGGTGTTGGATAAGTTGTTGTGTGTAGGTGTAGGTTTGTGAATAGGTGGATGAAGTAGTAATAGCTAGAGGAGATGAAGTGGAGGTACTGGGGTGTGGATGAAGATGGTTTGGTTTGGAGAAACAACCTTCCAATAATCTTTGGCAGATTAATTAATTCTTTGCATAGTTCAACTAGTAAAATTAGGCTTTGGGTATGAATAAAATCGAATGATGGTTCTCTAAGTTATGAGGAAGAAATGAATTTTTCTGTTTTTTAAAGTTTGAAAAGAGGATTACTAATGATTTTAAAGGTGTTCCACATCCCTTAAGTGGAGATTATACTCCTACACCACAAGAAGAAATTGATGAGTCTTTATATGTTTATGGTAAAAAGGGACCTCAAGAGCCTGAACCCAATGTATCAGATGATAGATCCAGTGAATATTCTACCTGTCAATCTAATGACAGTGCAGGATCTATTGGAACTTCCTCTGAACATTCTGTTGATCCTGAATCTGAGATTTCAAGTGTACCTCCAGAAGTGTATGTGTCTACACCTATAACAACAAATGAAAAAGGTGTGTCTGATCCAAAATCAAAAGAAGTTGAACCTAGTTGTGTTTCACACATAAAAACTCCTAGACAACCAATCAAAGATCAAGCAACACCTAAAGTTAATAGGAAGAATTGGAATGCTATGATGGAAAGAGAACTAGGGGAAGGTTACTCTTTCACAAAGAAGAAATGTTTTGTTTGTGGTAGTCTAAGTCATTTGATTAAAGATTGTGACTATTATGAAAAGAAAATGGCAAGAGAGGCTGAGGTTAAGAAACAAAGGGTTTTTAATACTAGTAATGGGGTGGCAAAACCAGTATGGACCAATGCAAACAGGGTTAATCATTCTAATAAATTTGTTCCTAGATCAGTACAACTTAATGATGGTAGGCCAAACATTAATTCTGTTAGGCCTAATATTAATACTGGTAGGACAAACATTAATTCTGTTAGGCCTAATATTAATACTGGTAGGACAAACATTAATTCTGTTAGGCCCAATATTAATACTGGAAGGACAAATGTTAATCCTGTTAGGCCTATAGTTAATACTGGTAGTACTAATGGTAATACTGTTAGATCTAGACAGCCAGTACCTAACAAGACCTCAAACAGCTTTAGTCCTAAAAGACCACAGGTGAATCAATTTAATCAAAGAGGGCATTTTTCCAAATCATATTCATCTGTAAGAAGACCCTTTGCAAAAACTACAACACAAATGTCTCATTCTCATGCTGTAAAGGGAAATTGGGGATCTGCTGTTAAGACCTCAGCAGGTTATAATTGGAGGAACTCTAAACCAAACTCCAATTGTGACAGTGGACCAACTTTTATTAGAACTATAAATGCTAAAGGTCCACAAGGCAGACCCAAGCCTGAAAAGACCTGGGTCATTAAGAGAAACTAATTTTCTCTTCTTCATGTGCAAGATCATCCACTGAAGAACATGGTAGATAGAGGTATATTTAATAGTGGATGCTCAGGGCACATGACAAGTAACAAGGATCAACTGGAGGATTTTGAAGAATTCAATAGGGGGATCTGTTACCTTTGGAGGTAGCAAAGGCTACATATCTGGTAAAGGAAAAATAAGAGTTGGTAATTTAGATTTTGATAGTGTGTCTTTTGTAAAAGAATTAGGGCATTTTAACCTTTTCTCAATATCACAAATATGTGATAAGCAGCACAAGGTTCTTTTTACTGAAACTGAATGTCTTGTTGTGTCTTCTGACTTTAAGATGCCTGATGAAAATCAGGTACTTCTAAAGGTCCCTAGACATCACAATATGTACAGTTTTGATATGAGGACACCTACACCTGCTAAAAGTTTTGCCTGTTTGATTGCTAAAGCCACATCTGATGAATCTAGAATGTGGCACAGGAGGTTAGGTCATATCAATTTTAAAAACCTAAACAAACTTGTGAAGGGAAACCTTGTAAGAGGTCTACCTTCCAAGGTTTTCAGAAATGACCATACATGTGTTGCTTGCCATAAAGGAAAGCAACACAGGGCCTCCTGCAAGGCTAAATTAGAAAGATTAATCACTAAGCCATTACACACCTTGCATATGGATCTTTTTGGACCTACTTCTGTAAAAAGCATTAATCATGCAAGTTATTGCCTTGTAATTACTGATGATTGTACCAGATTTAGTTGGGTATTCTTTTTGGCCTCTAAGGATGAAACTAGTGGCATTCTTCAGAACTTCATTAGGCAGATTGAAAACCAGCTTAATCATAGGGTTAAAATCATTAGATCAGATAATGGCACTGAATTTAAGAATAGAGATATGCTTGAATTTTGTGGAAACAAGGGAATAAAACAAGAGTATAGCAATGCCAGAACTCCACAGCAGAATGGAGTTGCTGAAAGAATGAAACAGGAACCCTAATTGAGGCTGCTAGAACTATGCTAGCAGACTCACTCTTACCAACTACTTTTTGGGCAGAAGCAGTTAGTACTGCTTGCTATATTTTTAATAGGGTAAGAGTGACTAAACCTCAAAACAAAACTCCTTATGAGCTTTTGTTTGGCCACAAACCAATTATCAGCTACATAAGACCTTTTGGGTGTCATGTTACAATTTTAGATACTCTTAGTGTGCTTGGCAAGTTTGATGGAAAATCTGATGAGGGATTCTTAGTTGGTTACTCTCTAAATAGCAAAGCCTATAGGGTTTATAATTTAGTAACCAAAAGAGTAGAAGTAAATCTGCATGTTAATTTTCTTGAAGATAAACCCAATGTTAAAGGAGTAGGGTATAGATGGATGTTTGATATTGATTATCTTACTGATTCTATGAACTATATTCCTGTATCTTTGGAGAATCAAGCTAACCCACATGCAGGTGCTTCAGAAGTAACTAATAGTGCAGGTACTTCACAAACTCCAATTTGTAATGCCTCTGAGGAAAAAGATGAGGATGTAGAGCTTATTGTTGTGCCTTCAACTGTAAAGAATACTGAAGAAAAAGTTAAATCAAGGACATCTTCCACAAATTCAAAGAAAGAGGAGATCTTGACAGAACCTCAACAAGAGAAGAAGGTTTCCTCTACTGACACTTCAGAAGATAATCCTAAGATTCTAGCTTTTAGAAGAGAGTTGGAAGAAATTGCCCTAAAACATTTAGGGACAGTATCTGAAAACAACTCTACCAGTACTCCTTCAGTTAATACTGGTAATGAGTCAGTTAATACTGGTAGGCTTGATCCTGATGATTCAACTATGACAAAGC
>BQNB010186031.1:0-12163 GCA_026074375.1 Tanacetum coccineum
AGCTAGCTTCAAAAGATAAGCAAAATGGTGATATTTATAGAAAACCCAAAACTTGGCCGTCAAGGTGCTATGAATCCAGGGATGATGGATCCGTCTACCTATTTCGGTGGATCCGTGGATCCCCTGGGCCAATTTCAAAATTGTTAAAAATCTTTTTACAAAATCTGGTTAGATATTATTCTAGAAGGAAAATCAAGCTTAACATTAAAATTGTAAGATTTGCTAGATATGAAAATATCTTGTAAGATTTGTTTATAAAAATAGTTAAACAAGAATTATTAGTTTTGTCTTTATTCCCTAATTATTTTGTCATATTATCTAATATGGCTAGACATGTTTTGATCTTCCAAGATTATTTCCTAATATGGAAGATCTTGTCTAGTTAAGTTAGTGATTTATTTTGTCCTATTGTCTAATATGATTAATCATATTGTTTTTTAAATGGGTTTATCATAATGCATCTTAACAAACATAGTCATACCTTTTTTTGAAGCATGAGTAGACTCGAGACATCGATAGGTGTTGATGAATGTATGCGTTGATGAGTTGTGATCACGCGTAACTTGCACATTTTACGTTATGTATTACAAGTTACTTTTTTGTTATTATTAAAACCAAATGACTTGTTTAGTGTAATTATCGTAATATTTGCACTAACACTCCGAAATAATGTAATTCTTTTATTATATACAAGATAAAGGGTGTACGCCTTTTTTTAAAGAGAAAAACTTAAATTAATGTTTTTGCTTAATTAAATTACTCTTAACTAATCTCTAGTAATATATAAAGCATAGGCAATTCTTAATATAAGGGTCTTAAAAAAGTTAAGAGTACAAAACATTTCTTTAAAATGAAATTAACAACATCCAATTAGTCAATGTGTTTACTGTACGTTTTTTTCACTCAACCTAATTATGATCAAACTTTATCATTTCAATATGTTTTGGCGTGAAAGTAATTATGCTGTGTTACAAGCCACTTAATACCATCAGTGAACGCCTATTTCGTCACCCCCTTGTAACAGTCCAGTTCAACACTTGTAACGGCCCATTTCGTAACCGCCTTGAAAACCTAAAAAGATACTTCCTCCGTCCCTAAATAAATGTCAACTATTGACTTTCAAAGTCATTTTTCTTCAACCTTCACTTTAAATTATTTTGATTGTGTTATATTATACTTGATGCAAAATATGTGAATGAATTGAATTTTAAATGTATTTTTATTGGTATGATTTTCATCAAGTATTATATAACACAAACAAAATAATTTAAGGTCAAAGTTGAAGAATATTGACTTCGAAAGTAAATAGTGGATACTTATTTAGGGACGGATGGAGTATATAAAACCACACAAAACCTTTAAAAAAATTACTCTCACTCTGTCTTTATTTTCTCTCTCAAAGAAATCACCTTTCTCTCCTAATGATTCACTCACTCTAACATCGGCGCTTCACAAAGCTTCTTTCTCTAACTTGAGAACACACATGAACCCTTCTTTGTTGCCACTGAATTACCTCTTATCATACTAATAACACTATCTTGACACCCAATACTAAACATACTCCGCCTCGCATCTACATTAATCAAAGAATCAGCATGACTAACCGCCACCGCAACATCCTCCACACCAACAAAAACCTGCGCAAAACCCTTCTCACTCGCCTTATTCTCCAACCAAAACATCACCTTACCACCCCATATCGATGCCTATGATTACCCTTATCGACCCGGTTTTATCTCACCGAGATGTATCGAATCACAAACCAATGCACCTCCAGAAGCTAAAGCTATAGAAACTAGATCAAGTAACCATCCCCTATTATCTTTAGCTATTTTTTTATGGGAAATTTGACTTGAAACTATTGACATTAGCTTCTTAGTCTTGATCAATATCATCATTGGATGAAAAGGGTGTTTGATTTTTTGGGTTTTGGTTACTAAAAAGGGAAAGATTGTGGTTTTCTTAAGAAAAGTTCGAGTGTTGAAAACCGTGATTGGATTTTGTGGTTTGTGAAAATTGGGAGTTCTTGAGTGGTTTGGAATGAGTTTCTTTTAGGGTTTGCCATTTTTTGGATGCATGGCTAAATGGGTTTATGGGTATGAAATTTTGTGTTTTACCTTTTTATGCGGATCTAAATTTCCCGCTTTTTACGATGTGTCTTTAGCTAAAAGTCTAAAATGGTGGTTAAAATATAGATGTATTGATTAAATTATCCTTTATTTGCATTAGAGTTTTGGTTAATGAAATCTAATAGCGGGAACTTTTTTAAATGTTCATTTATTTAGACTAAAATGATACATGCGTAAAGCAAGTTCAGAGACGAATTTAGTGTAACGATTTTCTGGATTATATGGTACCGCCGTAGAATCATTATCACGAAAAAATGTCATCTTAAAATATTACTCGACAAAAATTTTTAATTATAAGATATCCGCTGTCACAACGTGCGGGCACCATACGAATTTAATTTTGATATTCATCTCTTTTGCATATTTTTGTTAGATACTTGAACTAAATTTGATATTTCAATTTAGTATGACTAAATATACCCTATAAATGTTGCATATCTATTTTGTTGTTAGTAAGTGAACAAAATTGTATGGTCGTCGAGCAGTTAGCATATTTAATTTCACTCACCACACACGTTGGCTAAAAATTTTGTGTTGGCTAAAAATTTAATGTTGGCTAGAAATGTATGGTTTTTCAATCTTATACAATTTTGTGTTGGCTAAAAATTTAGTTGGCTTCTATAAATAGAACATTCCTTATAGAATGTTCTAATACTTTATTAAATTAATAGAGGTAAAGAGGAATTTTAGCTTTGCTAAGACTTTATGTGAAATCAAGAGGTGAAAAAATGAACGTGTTGATCATGACATCACGCTGACTAATGGGCCAAATGGGTAAATCGAAATGCGAGTCTACCATAGGGGATATCTTTTTAACATGATATTTGGACCCCTTAGCCACTCTTATCTAAGAGAATATTGTAAAATATCACAATCTTGATATTGTTAAACAAAACACGAACAGATTACCCAAGTGCCTAAACAAACTGAAATGTAAGAATTAATGTAGTAGACATTTTGTGAAAATCATAATTTTTGGATCAATATATCTAATGTTCGTGATAATGTACTTTGGACTATTTTCGAAATGAAAGGTTAACACACTTTTAGATAACGGAATGTTTTTAGTTTTCAATAAAAGGAGTATTTGACATCATATTCATAAATAAAAGTAACACACTAAACTTGTAACTATCATTTAAAAATTTTGTTGAAAAATTAAATGTTGAACACTTATTAATTTGTAACATTCGTCTGTATTAATGCTTGAATTTGAAAAATGAATATGTTATCCATTTACTCTATTACTAATTTATTACGTTTACTTTAGAAAAAGAGATATATACGAGAACTCAAACACACAACAAATATGATCCCATCATAAACCTCACACCATTTCGGTTTCATAGTTCCCTATTAGGATATGTATATTTTATATTGTATTTTACCTATTTGCGACATATATTGACCTCATACTGACAATTTGTACATTACAATTAGTTTGATATAGCTTAAAGTTACTAAAATCTAAAATTAATGTTTTCCATAATGTCATTATAAGGAAAACATATAATTTAAAAATAGTGTTCGCCGAAAATTGTGTTACAGGGTACTCATTGTCGCGACGCGCGGGTACCATGCTATCTTTAATTTATGTTTTTAAATATGCTACTTATGCTACTCTTTTTAATTTGAACCTTATGTTATTTGGATGTGAAACAGTTGCATCGGTATAGTTTATAGTTACTCTAATTAAAAATTTTATTATTTTGTAAAGTTATTGTTAGAAAAAACATATAAATAAACAACGTTTGCTCGCCACAATTAGTTACCAGGTATCCGTCGTCGTATTACGCGGGTACCCGACTAGTTATCCTAATACCTTAAACTTTAAACTTTATCAATTCTAAATATGATAACTTTTCAAAACATACACTATATTGATTTTAAAAACACACACTTTGTATTTCAAAAAACAAATAAACATACACTTTGTATAAAGGGTCAACCAGAATCACGATCTCACAAGGTATAATTATTTGTCATAATACATCGTCACTTTACGCGGGTATTCGTCTAGTTATTCCAAATTTCGTATTTACTTCAATATCCTTTCAAAAATTTAAAACACACAAATGTATCTAAAAACATATTTTCTTTATAAATAAATATTTAAATATTAAATATAGTATTATTCTACCAAAATTAATTAACATGTTGAGTTACCTCTTACCCCGTTTATGTAACTCTTGTATCTGATCAACTTCGTTGCATATGTTTTATCATATATATTATAGGATTTAGCTCATCATTTAACGAGGAGTCTTGAAGATGGACTAAATCAATGCAGTGGCTCAACTTAACCATCAACCTCAAGATGAAGATGTCACACCCCAAAATTCACTGCAGCGGAAGACTAGATTTGGGAATGGTGACTTCATGGCATGAAGAGGACTTGATACGAGAGATAGACCTCTACATGCCATTATACCAATGCAGACTCCATATATTCTGTAAGGTAGAGCACCTGAGAAAAAAATTGCTAAAGTGTCAACATAAAGTTGGTGAGTTCATAGGTTTTGTTGTTTAATGATAAGGATGAACCATAAGATTTATAACCATAGCATGAAATATAGTAATCCTATATATCACAATGAAAAGTATTTACTATTGTCTAAGCTCATGACACCGAAGCATTAACAAGCACAATCCTAGGTAGGCCCATGCAGATGTTCAACCCGTAACATCCGTAACTGACTCAAATGAAACTGTGCTTGCTTGACTAATGTAGGATCCCTAGATCATTCCATGGATTAAGCACAAGATCAATGGCACAAAGATTAAAACAATGAAGAACTTTTGATTGAAAGAAACAAAAAGAGGCTACAAACCCTTAATATGAAAAAATGAAATGGAGAAGCTAACCTAATTTTGACTAAACTAGGTCTATTTATACTAATAAGGATTTGCCTTTGAGGGCTTTCTTTTTTGGGCTTTTTACATCTTGGCCCTTATACATATTAAACATTAATTAACATTGACTTTCGAGCTAGACTTTTGTCTTGTATCTTCGAGTGACCGAAGCTTCTTTGTTCAGGACCATTTATGTGATCCTAACAGTACTGGACAAAGAGATAGAGCCGGTGAGCACTATACACCTTGGTTTGTGTACGTATAGTGATGCCTTGCTGTTCATTTATCCGTTGAGGGTCTTTTTTGGTCAACAAAGATGTTCAAACGTACGTGGAGGCTTTTACCAGGGGAGCGGGTATTAAGGGTTTGATTGAGGGTTTTCTCTTGTTACATCAGCTTCACATTATCAAAAAACACTTCTTTAATTTTTTTTCTTTAACTTTCTCTCAACCATTGCAGTGCCTTCTCTCTCTTTTTTTAAATTTTTTTTTCTATTTTTTACTCCCCCTTCCCTAAATAAGTATCCACTGTTAACTTTTGAAGTCATTATTCTTCAACTTTGACCTTAAATTATTTTGTTTGTGTTATATAATACTTGATGAAAAATCATACCAATGAAAATACATTTATATCTCAATCCATTCATATATTTTGCATCAAGTATTATATAACACAATCAAAATAATTTGAGGTCAAAATTGAAGAATAATGACTTCGAAAGTCAATAGTGGCTATTTATTTAGGGACGAATGGAGTATCATTTAAAAATACCCCTAAAATACAAATATTACTCACAATATACACACAAACGAATATAATAGTATTTCTCTCTCTTGATGTTGTGTGCAAATTGACTCGGGAGTTAAGTCCCGTGAATGTATTTTGTTATTCTTTCCTGCTTTGCATGGAGTGGGCTTTTGTGAGTTCCCGTAAAGGAAACCCTCATTCCCGCTTGTTCTTTTTTCCCACACCCTTCACACTAATACCTTTTAAAATGTTAGCTTCTTTTAACGTTTTTGATTTTTTTTTAATTTTTTCTTATTTTTCTTATTTTGTTTTTTTTATAAAACTGTAAAATAAAAATTATAAAGTTTGACAAGTCAAAAGTATTAAACTAACAAAAAACACGAAACATAAACTGAAAAAAAGAACTATATTGTAGTGTTAACCGAGAGGACAAATGAGGGTGGAGATGGTACCTTTTGTACTTTATATAAGCTAGGGGCATTTATAACATATAATTTTACGAGCCTTAGTAGTTTAGTTCTAACATTTTCTCACTCATTTTTCTCAGTAAAAAAGCTATTAAAACAACCATAACCCAAAAGAAGTATTTTGGTCAAAATGTGTAAATTGACGAGAACACAATGATTTCTAATATTTATTTGGCACTAGCTATTGTCCATCTAAAAAAATAGCTTTATTTAACTTGCTGAAATTAGTTATCTATTAACCTATTATTACACTAATAATACACGAGTAAACGCAGCGGAAAATAAACTCATATAGCATATATAATTAACATAAACATAAAAAGGAAACGCATACCTTTTAGCAAAAATAAGCTATCGAACAACGAAGCTAATTGATCACGTATGTGTGATCGTTGAGAAGCACGAAACCTGATCTAGTTACTAAAGTAAGTAACCTATACGTGTATCCACACTACACGTCAACTGATGCTACTCGAATACTAGTTCAAAGACTAACGATTTATAAAGAACTGAGTTCTCGATATACTAAGAATACCAAAACATGAAATCCCTTACTTGGGGACTTTATGGATAAGCACAAGGAAGAGAGAAAGAGATGATGGGATGAATGAATGAGAACCTAGGACCTTGTTTATATATTGTTAGGATTAGGGCATCAAAAACTTAGAAACTTAAGGCCTAAGTTATATATATTTTAAGGTGTGGTTTGGACGGATCAGTCACAAAGTGCCTCCCCAAGTTTGACATATTGACTATTTAATTACTATGTACATTTACATATTAATCAAGGGGCTAACGGTTAATTATTCGTAAAACAAACAATTAACGACCGATAAGTATTATCGTTAGATTGTTAATATATATAATATATATACACTTATATTATTATATATACTAATAGAGTAATATCTATGTGTATACGTGTGTGACTCCAATATGCTCACGTATTCCTAGCCGTATAAATATTCGTATAACATGATCACTTTCCAACAGCTCCCACTTGCGAAAGTCATCGTCATAGTATATACCATACTAACATTGGTAAACGTCTAATAACACTCTAATGCTCCAAGAAATACCTTAGTGTAGTTTCGTTAAACTTTCCAGTGTCAATGGTTCAAGTTAATTCATCCTTTTGTTTTAGATACGATGTTAAATATGGATATTGATCAAAGTCATTCTATAATTTAACGATTTTGTTTCTCGTTTTTGTAATTGATCTAGATTACCACATGTAAAAAGAATCATTTTACTACACTTTGGGACGGTCATGCAAACATCGGATCAACCCAACGAGGGCCCAAATCAATATCTAACTCCCTAACATGTGGAGGAACAAATTATTTTTTGACTACAAGTGTTTTTCATATGCTTCATAACATTTCTGAAAGTAGTCTTTATAACTACCTTATTAAGAATAACGGTTGACTATAATCAAGAAAATGCAATTCACACAAGCAAAACCTGCTTGCATCTCAAGTCTGAAGATGAGTATAAACTTTACCATATGTGTAACCCACTTAATGACGCCGATCTATAAAGTGATTAACACAGATTAGGGTATCCAATATTCAACAACATTGAATAACATATGAGTTTGGTCGACACATCTTTATATATTCAACAGAATATGGCCAATCGCTCACATTTGTCTTAATTCAACAATACTCTCATATTGTTAACTGACAATGGATATGGTTTAAAATGCAACAAGTCATTCATTGATTAGACATGCAAATATAGGACATAATTATTATAAAACGAAAACAATAATACTAAATAATACATCACAGATCTACATGACAGATCTACATGAGACTACTAGCAGGACGAAAAATAACAACCGTTTAGTGAAAAATAACAATCGTTTAACATCCTTTATCCAAATACTAAATAATACATCACAGATCTACATGAGACTACTAGCAGGACAAAATCTTTACCAACCAACCCGTGTAGCCATAATACAACGAATATTATTTTAGTGGACCGAGAAAGACCTAATATAATTATGAAGACGAACTACCATGCTTAAAATAATTCCATGTTCGACTGCAATATTTTGAGGCTAACAATCTCCCCGAAGTGAGTTCATTGTGACACTCCAATCATGAGATCAGATGAGATTAGCTTTGGTGCGTTAAGATCCTTGTGTTCTTGGTCCTCTAGCGAATTTACGTAGGTAGCGTTGTTACCTTAACCATGCTTTGTAGATCTTTGATCTATTGAGCCTTTTCCATGTCTTTCGAAGTTGTCCGACTCGTCTTTATGTCCGAGAATTCTTTAATTTTTTTCCTGCTTGTCTTGATCATCTTTGCCACCATATTGCGGATCTTGTGTCTTACCACTAATTGCTTACATATGGAATGTGAAACGCTTGCATCATCTTGAAGCTTGCTAACAATCTCCCTTGATAGACCTTGATATCTTTGAAGAAGATCTTGTATATCAAGTTTGGCGAAGTCTTTGTCTTAATTCTTGAGCTTATTCAATGATTCTTGAATCTTGATGATATAGTATGTCTTTTGTAGTTTGACATGAGAGGACGTAGCGCTATGTTGGTAAGTGATATTCGAACTCCATCTTAATGAGGAGCATCACCATCATCCATTTTAGGTATCCACTGAAATAAAAACAGTTCCAATAAAGCGGAGTGGACGAATATGCTTGTCATTCGTCCGATTTTGGTTAGATAACTCGCGGTTCCGTAAGGATCCAGTTATTAACAGGTATAAATACTGACTGTTGATGCAGGTAGATCAAGAGAGATCACCTTGACAGGGTTTTCCAGCTCAAAGCGTAGGATCCTTACTAACACAATGTATTAAGATTTACCATGACTTGCTTGTTCCATTACCAGATACGTCTCCAAGTCAGACAACACGGTAAGTGAAACAGATAGTTCACTATCGATCAGATTAAGCCGTCAATTCATTTCCTGTAACAAGTTTAAATATCACTTTGAATCGTCACCATCGAATTCTCTTCCAGTTGACACAACAACAGGAAGCTTGATATCATAAGAATCTCGCAAGCACACTAGCCAAGAGCTGTTTTATGTTGGTCAAGCAGGATTTCCATCTTCATATGTGAGATAACATAAGTATCACTTTCACTACAACATACACTACACTCGGATGGTTCCTTGGCACAAATCACAAGATAATGCGTAGGAACTCTTGTTAACAGCTTGTGAAGATTTAATGATGTTCAAACAAAACAAGTGTATATTCATGTAATGTGTCCTATACTGAGATTTATTTGATTGATCTCTCTTTCTCGCTCTTTGGCACATCAATTGGCTCTAGACTCGAATTAGTGCGCTTTTGGTTTAGTAAAATGCGGAATACGTAAGGCTTGAGCAGACTGCCACCCATAATTTAAATATTAACTAACCCCTCTCGGGAAATGAGAAAGTCAATAGAAGTCGTTGGAGTATCAATCATCTCCCCCTCCGTGACAATGGAAGAACAAACTTATCTTTTTAGGTATAGAACACCCAGAATGGCTTGGGAAAGGGGGGATAGTGAGCAATTGCAATCTTCTACAAAATCACTCGGGATCGAGTGCTTATCTAAGAAAAACAACTGGAAGCAACGCACAATCCAAACAACAAAAACATAATCACTCTACACAGTCCTCAACCCGTATCTAAATTGAACGCCACCAAAGAAATTACACTAATACACTTCAAAAAAAAAACATCACACCATAACATCACTAATTTAAACTATGTTACTAAAGTATCACAAGATCAACATCCACGTCCCATGGCTCCCTAGATGGTCGTCGTTAAATAAACTTCCAAAAATGTCAATTAGCTCACTCAACCTAAAAGTTGCTTCCTGAGACCTTACTAAAAAAATAGAAAGAAACATCTAAACAACATAAAATTAAACAAACAAAAAAAAACGAAAAATCTAGCAGAAAAAAATAAAATACTAAACCAAACCCTAACCCCGCCCGCCCCATACCTATCTCGTGCCCCCTATCCAACACCAAAACGCTCTCACATCGCAACAGTCATCGCCAACCCGGTTTACACCCCCCCTTAAATCTGCAGCCTAAGGTTTGTGTGGACAGGGCTTTCTTTGTTTAGGACTCATGTATTATCCCATAACATTTCTATATTATAATATTCTCAAACCCAGTAACCGCTTCAATGCATACCACAGACACGTCATTACTAACACCTCAAGGTTGTATGATTTGTTCCAGTGTTAGGCTCAATCTTAGTCCCTGGCATATCCTTCCCTTATCACCACCAGTTCATTACCAATCATACCTAAGGAATGCTATATCTAACTATGGAGTGTCCTTGGGTTAGATCCCTTCCGTTCGGTTGAGATCATAGACAAATTCCTAACCTTAGCCCACCTTATGACTTATTCAAATCGTCGTAAATAAGAGGTTGTAGGAGTATGAGGATCGAAAGACCATAAAACATTTTTCGAATAGGCACTTTGAGTCCTTTAGATCACAATTTTAATTACATTGTCCTTCCCCATACGTTAAATTCTAAGTCACTTTTGATTTGGACTACGACATACTTTTATTACAAAAAATTGTCTGTGGAAGGCCATAGGGAAAAAAACGTTGAGCTTAGCATGAATTATTTGGAACAGTGGTCCTCTTGCTTTGCTCCCATCTTGCTTCCCACCCTCAATTTTTACATATGTTTTGACAAAACACATAAAAACCCAAGAAAAAAACCCAAAAAACAATATGGTAAAAAAAACCAAAGTTGTCAGAATCGATATAAAATTGAGGTTGAACACTTCTAGGTGTCATTTATTCAACGAAATCAATATCTATTGAATATGTCCATCAATATCCTTGTTGTGTAATAAGAGACATTTTGGAATGGTTTTGAATACATAGAATGGTCGTGACGGATGATGTATCCAAACTCATTAAAAACTTTGGTTTTTTTTTTGAAAAACTGTCCCGATCCTCCTATGAACAAGATGGGGAGAGTTGAACAACGTTGAACCCCAACAATTTTGAAAGATTATGAATCGTCAAGTGAGAAATTCTTGAAAATTGTGTTAACATTTTGAAAAACATCCATGTTAGAAACCGTTTCCTCTTCCAACCTTAGGGTAATCGCACTTATGTGCAGTACACTTTTCCTTTTTTCTATGAGCTTAAAACTTTGAATGTCTTGTAAGAAACGACAACAGAGCAGCTTCAAGAGAAGACCTCCATCTTTTTCTTCTCTCTACCTTTCTCTCTCTAACTTCTCTCTAAACTTCTTCCATATTTTCTCATCTTATTTTTCTTGTTTCCATAATGAAGTGAAAGTGATTTTGGGTTCCGACATTTGGTATCATTCGCCACGGGTGGGTTTAGTTTTTGTTAGTTTTAGTGGTTGTTTCGTGTTTGTTTTTTGTTTGGTTAGTGGTTTCGTTTTTTGTTAAGCAAAGTAGTTCGATTTGTTTGTTTGTAGTTTTTGTTGTTTCGTAAAAGTAGTGCTTATTTTGTTTGTGTGGCTAAGAAAAACAAAGGACGAAAAGATCGTGCTTTTAGTGGAAAACGGAACAATCGAACGAGTGGAAAACGAGTCCATCGAACGAGCAACTTCTTGCAAGGATCGAACGAGTGGTTTTTCTGTTTTGATCGAACGAGTGGCTTTTCTGTTTTGATCGAACGAGTGGTTTTTTTCTGTTTTGATCGAACGAGCATCTTCTTCAAGGATCGAACGAGATTGATCGAACTAGAGTCGATCGAACAAGCATACTAGCGACGATCGAACGAGCGACGTTTACGTTGATCGAACGAGCGTGTGTTTTGGATCGAACTAGGACAATCGATCGAGCATCATTCGAACTAGCACCTTCGAACAAGATCATCGAACTAGCACCTTCGAACAAGATCATCGAACAAGCACCTTCGAACAAGATCATCGAACTAGCACCTTCGAACAAGCATCATTCGAACAAGCTCATTCGAACAAGCTTGATCGAA
>BQNB010186032.1:0-12163 GCA_026074375.1 Tanacetum coccineum
TCACATACGATCCCAGATCAGCTAAGGTATCAAAAGGTTTTGAGTCCCCTAATCTACAAGGTAGAGTGAATAGTCTGGGGTCCTCCATTTTCGCAGGTATTTCTCCTTGGACAAATGTTGATCCGTTTTTGCCTATTTCTAAGCTCTCCACGTATTTATATAATATAGCATTATAGATTGGAGCGTGAGCTAGGACTTTGAGAATTGGTAGGTTAAGATGCAAATCCTGGAATTTATCTTCAAGGGTTGGTTGGGTTTCATCAGGTTGTTGTGGTTTGATTTCCATCCCATGTTGTGCCTTGATGGCATTGATTGAGGTGGAAGGGCGAGATGAGTATTGGGGATCAAATTGTTAGGTAAGAACGAGCAGACAAAACTGGTGAGGCGCTCAGTTTTGGGTTCTTAACCGTGTCGCTAGGTAGTGCTCCGCTATTCGATCGGTGATGGCCTTTAACACTGTGTCGATTTTGTTGGTCATCTTGCTTTGCTGTTGTTTAAAATTGGCTTTAAACTTGGATAGTCTAGCGTCTTGAGATTCCATGAAGTTAGATAAAAGTCCTTCTAGATTTGATTGATTATTGAAATTTTAAGGACGGTTGTTGAAGGAACGGTTTGGGATCGAACTATTAGGTTGAAACCAGTTAGGTGGTTTTGAAAAATTGTTTTGGGAATTTTGAGGTTGTCTCCACCTAAGGTTTGGGTGACTCTTTTATGACGGATTTTAGGTGTCACCAAGATTGTTTTGCTCGGGCTTGAAAGTATACCACTTACCTCCCGCTTCATCGGTACGCGAGGACGCGTATATAACAAAGGCTTGTTCGGAATCTTCCATGCAATACTGAGTGTCGTGGGGACCACTACAGATCTCACATGAGGTAGTGATTTTGTTTACTTTAGTAGGTTGTGCTGGAGCAAGATGAGCTTCCATCAAGCGTTGGACTTGATTTTCGAGCTCGATTAGACGGCGGTCGGATGTACTCGGGGCATCTTGAGGCAAAGTGATTGCCTTGACCGGCTTGGTGAAATCCCTTGCGTCGTTCCAACTTTTGTTGTCATAGAGGGCGATGTCCTCTAAAAATGCCCAGGATTCTTCAGCGTTGAGGTCACGAAGCTTACCACTAGCCGATTGGTCAATGGTTTGTCTTGTGACGGGATTGACATGGTCATAAAAAATTTAGACTTGAAGCCAAAGGTCTATGCCATGATGAGGGACTTTTTGGAGTATGTCCTTGAAACGAGTCCATGCTTCAGATAAAGATTCTCCATGATGTTGTTGGAACATAAGGATATCATTGCGGAGTTTTGCTGTCCTTCCTAGTGGAAAGAATTAAGCAAGGAATCGGGTAGTAAGATCCTCCCATGTGGTGATGGATCCTGCTAGAAGGCGTTCAAGCCAATTGCTAGCTTGACCGTGAAGGGAAAATTGAAATAAACGCAGGCGTGTTCTTTCCCTATTGTCACCGTCAAGGTCAAGTAAGTCCACAAGTTTACGGAAATACTTGAGGTGTTAGTTTGGATCCTCGGACCGAAGTCTGTGGAATGAGCATCCGTTTTGCACCAACCGGATGGTGTTGGATCGAAGAGGTACCACGTTGTTCCCTACGGGGAGCTAGATGGTATTCATATAGCCCTCATGGCTAGGTTTGGAGTAGTCTCCTAGAATACTGATAGGATACTCGTCTCCCATGGTGGTTGACGAGAATGAGTTACGAAACAAATAACATGAAGAAAAGATAGACTACAAGAAAGCTAATATGCGGAAATTAAATCTTACATGAAAGGATTCAAGCAAGTAGAACTAAACTAAACTATGATCAAAACCTAACTATTCCCCAGGCGGCAGCGCCAAAAACCTGATGTTCGGTTGTCGTAGGACTTCTTTACAAGAAGTTTTACAACTCCCTAGGCAGTGCACCTAATCGTTGTAGTGTAGTATAGGCAAGGCTCGGGGTTGTTATCGTTCACTCGGGGAATAGGTTGGGAAGGCTTGATCATGGTCTAACAAAATTCTAAGGGTTGAGAGAAGATTCTTTTTGTATTTTTATGTTTATAGGAAAGCAGTAAATCATATATTGGAGAGGTGTGTTTGATTTTAGCTATTAAACTAAATATAAACTAAACTAATGGTGATAACAATATAATAAAAGAGTGTGTTTATTTAATTATGTATTACTCCCTAGAGTGCTTCTCCTAGTGTTGTTGCTTTGTCACACTTGTGATGATCTATGTAATTATTTCCTAAGTCATGAACGAATTACACGAACCCGCCGTCTACTTAGTATTCCGTTAAGGCAACGCACAAGTAAGGTAGTATGAAGACTATTATGTTAATACAAATAATGTCTAAAAACGTTATTTATATTTTTCGACCTCTCATTGTTTTGATAATAACCAAATGTAAAAACGATTACGATAAAAATAAACGTTCACAAATTATTAAGTGTGAAATTTCAATTCTAAGATTAGTGATCACTTAATGTATGGATAAACAAAACCATTAAGCATGATTAGTGATCAAGAAAATATTTTTCTTTTAAACATCACTTTTAATTCTACAAAAATATTTTTTTAAAAATACATTTACAAAATATTTTCTAATTAAAATAAAAGTTTTATTAAAAACCTAAAAATTTGAATTTCAAATCCCCCCCCCCCCCAATGGAAGGTTCCATAGCATATACAACATTCACCACAAAAAGACAAAAACAAGAGCGGAGTCTAGGGGCGGCCCCCATATATATATGGGGCCGCCGAGACCGCCTCCAGTTACTGTTGAGATTTCCCGTCTATAAATACTGCTCCATTTCTAGCAGAAAAATATTCCTCTTTGCACAAAAATTTTCAGTTCTTTCTCTCTCTTCTTTCTCTCACTAAAAATATTGATCACTAACATTCTTAGATCTTGTTTCAAGTGATCTCATCTTATCTTTTTCATCTCATTTTTCCTCTCTATCAAGTGCAAGAAAAGAACACTCGTATTCGCCAAGAAACGAAGTGTTGATTAGTAATCTTTCCTCTCTTCTTCTAAGTTCCAGATCTATATTGTATTTATCTTGTGAATTTGTATGATTCATATATTGTGTAGATCTGATATTGTAGATCTTGTGAGTGTGTATATCTTGTGAAGCGGTAGATTAGTTCTAGCTAAGATTAGGACTCGACATTTAGCTTAGTCTCGGAAAATAACGTAAGCGACGTGTAAACGATTTTCTCCGCCTAAAGGGAGCTTGTTGACATAGTGAAATCTCGAGTAGGATACTCAAGGAGTGGAGTAGGGCGAAGAGGAGCTTCGTAGCTGAACCACTATAAAATCTTGGCGTCTTGGTTTGATTGTTCCTTTCCTTATCTCTTTACTTATTATTGTTATTGTTATTTAGGCATAGTTTAGATAGTAATTGTTTGTTCGTATTGTTAGTTGATTAAACATACAAATCGAATCTAAACATTTTTGAAAGCAAACTTTTAAAACGAAAAAGAATATGTAAACTATTGAACCCCCCTTCTAGTTTCCACAATTGGTATCAGAAGCCATGGTCACTCAAGATTTTTAAAATATACTGTATTTTAAAGCTTGGATCGATCTATGGATTCCGATAAATATTTAGAAGGGCAATCTATGCAAAGACCACCACTTTTTGAAAGCGATAGTTTTATTTATTGGAAAAATAGATTCGACACATATGTTAAATCAAAAGATCTAGATCTTTGGCATGTTATTACTAACGGTGATTTTCAACCCATTATTCAAAATCCGTTTTTTCTTTTTTTTGAATAACATAACACATCACATGGGGTTTACAATACGTACCCCTACACTTGAGCTTTTACATACTCGCTATTTACAATCTAACTAATGACCTGATTTGAGGTGGATCAAAATAACATGGAGATCATATGACAAACATATGGGGGTATTGCCTTAACTTTTCTTCCCTATTCTTTCGCGAAATAAATACTACCATGAATCCCAATCGTCCCAAAACTGTATTTACAAAGATAAGGACTTAGGAACCGTGTACTTAAATAATTAACTTGGGTTAAACACAATAATGTACTAAAAATGAGTACATACAGGGTAGGCTAAGGCTTTTTGAGTGTAACGATTGGTTTAAAGGTGACAATGCTCTTCATTAATAATCTCGAATCCACAAGAAAATTATAAGAACCGTGAAAAAGGATAGGCTCGGAGGGTTGTACTAGGGGTATCCTACACTAAAAATGAGTGCATGGTAAGGGTGTGGGATAGTTATTTGGTCGATGTGACCATAATAACAATTACATGTTTAAAACATGGGTTAATCCTAATGCCTCTTATCAAGCAAATCCTAATACTTACTATGCGGTCTCGGAATGCATCACAAAAACAAGTTCTAGAATTTAATATGTTATCGGTACACTTATATAATTTAATACCGATCTTGATGCGCCAGAAAAGGTGATAAAGACCACATGTACACATCCGTAATGACAGAATAGATACATATGACTGCTCACTTCTTAACTCGAGAAAGCTAAAGGTATAAACTATCTTGGGCATCAATAGTAGATACCCGAATTCCTAAAGATCTAAAGGCGAACCTCACATTTTGGGGTGGAATTTTGAGGTTTTGTGCTATTCATATAAATGCCTTCCATGAAAGACGCTATTAATACTCGGTTTTCGTCGGTATGTGTCATAAAAAAAATTAAATTTGGGTAAAAATTACCTCTTATGCTATGTTTTGATATATTACCTATTATTTTAAGGACAAAGAAATGACAAATGAAAGAATAGTTTCTAAGGCTTATTTTCCGCCTCACACTTAATTGACCATTGTCCCCAATGTACTATAGAAAGTACACGTAAAAACAGATAAAAGGGGAAAAGAAAACAAGTAAATGAAACTATACTGCCCATGGATAGCTCAATGATGTAGAAGAAACATGCGAAAACTAGTTACATCGTCCATCCAAAATTGTCCTATAAATATTTTTGTCTTCTAAAACTTCCAAAGCTTCTTCTCATCAAATATAACCTGTAATCAAAGACAAAGACAACTATACCAAGCATAAAATGTGCGATAGACAAATATACAATATGAATTTAGGGTTCGACTCGATAAAGCAGTAAAGATAGGATGAGAGAATTGTTAAACTCATTAGGTTTTGCAGGTTTATAAAAGAATATTACATATTTTAAATGTTGTGCAAGTTTTATTTTCAAAAATAATTAAAACCTTTACGTTTTCTTGACCTGGGCATATGACGCCGTCAGTTGTGGTGACCCCGTCACAGGTGTCGTGGTGACGGCGTCGCATGTTAATCGTGACGCCGTCTCCACAGTCTGTGAAAACAAAATTTTTGTTTCTGATGAAAAGTTTCCTGCACTTGATTCCATAAGTTAATTCCTGTATAAATGGCTGTACAAAACCTGAGATTTAACAATTCAATCATATGACTCGAAACTGACGCGAATTAATCTAAACAATTCATTTATCATGTTTGAATTTGGCTCAAAAGCCGGATAAATTCCCCTACACTTATTGTTTGCAAAATACCTTTGATTGAAATTAAGACGAAGTTAAAGACAAACAAAGCATGATTACAAGATAGTTCAAACATAATAAAACAAACTATGAAGAATAAAACACATGACACTCCTAATATGCGGGAAAGTAAATTGGGTTGCCTCCCAAGAAGCGCTTTTCTTTATTAACGGGTCTTGTAGCTAGACTTGAAGTCACACGTCCTTACATTGTTTCGTGAATGCTTACGTGCCCACGAATGAGCAATTCCTTCATACTTTCATTCACTTGGTATTTTGGACCTAGGTTTAAGCGGTTTTTGTACATAAATTTGTTCTTTTCATAAGGGTGCCTGAACCCGTTCATCAAATCGTTTTGGCTAAGTTCTAACAATTGTGGGACTTTACTCCAGTTGAAGTTCTTGAGCTTAGGTATTGTACGTGGCATCATATATGTGTATGTGTCAAAGATTTTGGTAAATAAGACTAATCCCTTGGCGATGTCATATTTGAGCTTAGTGATTTTTCTAAAGGGTCTGCCATCAAGACTTCAGCCATGTCACTCATGATAAATTCTCCTATGTCCTCTAACACAACAAAGTCCGTGATATAGGTGAAACTTCCTACAAACACGTAGACATCCCTAATAATTGCAACTAGGTTCTTTCTTGTCCCCTCTAGTCTATTTACCATTATTGTATTATAGGCTTTACGCGAGATAATATTCATTGGTAGAAAAGAGTCGAGATAGGCAATGAATTTCCTAAAGCCTATCATACATTCAAATGCAAGGTCATCCCCGTCAAGACTATTAATTATTCTTTCTCGACGTAGTGTTCCTGCGTTTTCATATTTACTTAACTCATTGAGAACTACCTCATCATCCGAGTCATTGTCAGAGTGAGGGAAAGGAGAGATAAGATGTGTCTCTATCGATCCATCATCGGACTCGAGGTCGTTAATACTGGTCTCATTGGGTTGGTCGGCGAAGCGATTGAGGAGTCGCTCAATACTCTCTAGGCGAGAGTCAACAAAGGTCGAAATTTTCTATAGCTCTTGGAGCTCTTGGTTAAATCGTGCGCGTAGCGTAGCTGGTAGGACAGGACGGTTACTTATTGGTGGTGGATTCGCATTCTCCATGATGAACAATGGAATAGTCAATGGCAATTACGAACAAACACACAAAGAAGAGATATACTACAAGAAATCTAATGTGCAGAAATTAAATCTTACTTGAAAGGATTCAAGCAAGTAGAACTAAGCTAAACCATGATCAATACCTAACTATTCCCCAGGCGGCGGTGCCAAAAACTTGATGTCGTATATAGTACATCCTTAAAGTTGTTGGAAACAACCAAGGTACATCATTTGTAAAGGGAATGTTGTGTTTCATGGGTTTTGAAAGGGTGTTGATTGGAGGTCTGTTCATACATCATGATGGTGAACGAAAGAGTGATTTACAAAACAAAGGGCACAAAGAAAAGATAGATTACAAGTAAGCTAATATACGGAAATTAAATTCTCACTTGAAAGGATTCAAGCGAGTAGAACTAAGCTAAACTATGATCAAAACCTAACGATTCCCTAGGCGGCGGTGCCAAAAACTTGATGTCGGTTGTCGTAGGACTTCTACACGAGAAGTTTACAACTCCCTAGGCAGTGCACCTAATCGTTGTAGTGTAGTATAGGCAAGAATCTGTTTGTATTATCGTTCACATGTCGAGGATAATGTTGGGGAAGGCCATAATCACTTCTAACGAAATCTAAAGGGTTGAGGGAAGATTCTTTTTTGTATTTTTGTATTTATAAGAAAGCAAGTAAATCATGATAATAAAGAGGTTGGTTGGTTTTATAGCTATTAAACTAAAATAATCTAAACTAATGGTGATAACAATAAGATAAAAGATTGTGTCTATTTAATCATGTATTACTCCCTAGATTGCTTCTCTTGTGTTTTTTGCCAATTGTCACACTTTAGATTAACTTGTACCTAATTTCCTAAAGCATGAACGAAAATACACGAACCCGCCTTCTAACTTAGTAATGCCGCTAGATGCAACGCCCATGCAAGGTATTAATGAAAGACATACACGTCCCCAATAGTACACTAAGTAAGTCCATGTGAAATAATATTAAAGGAGTGGATCAACCATATTTAGAGGCAAGGTAGTATGAAGACTATTACCCGATGGTATCCTTTCTACACAATCACGTTTCCCTAGACATATCAACAGCGATGCAGACAAAAACTAGTTTTCTAAGACCTGACATGCACATCCATCACAAGAAGCAACATCACTAAGATCTACATTCTAGGTTTCATACAATCATAAATAAACAATATAGGAGGTTTAGCCAAGCATGTTAAAGATAAAGCAAGAACAATAAATCAAACAACACATAGACATATTGAATTATTAAGTAAACCTTACTTGATTAAAACATGAATTGGAAGAAGTACAATAGGGTGTTTGGGCCCAAAACTCATCTCCTACAGCTGCTAAACGAACTAGGGTTCGTACCCTCATTTTATTCTAAAGTTACACACCCAAAACCCTAAATTCGGGTTTGTATATATAGGAAAAATGACGCAACGGCGTCGTGTTTTAGTCGTGACGCCGTCATAAGAAGAATCTTTTAGATCTATGTTTGAGTCGATGTGGGCTGACGCCGTCATGAAATGATGTGACGCCATCACTTGACGAGTTATGACGGCGTCGTGTATAGCTTGTGACGTCGTCTCTAGGCTCTGTGAGCATAAATCTTCAAGAGTCTTGGTGTTGGTTCGTAATCTCGTCTGTTTCTTCTCCAAATGAGCCAAAGTCACGTGTAATTCATCCAAATGTCTTCCAAATGAGAAATACCTGAAAAGGAATGATTAAGTACCTATTTTGGGCATAAACACACGATTTTGAGGGTTAAACGACCCTGAAAAAGTATATAAAATGACACCTCATCACTTCTACTGCATAATGGTTGTTTGGTGAAGAAATTATGAATCTTATTATAAAAAACTACTCAAATCTCAATTTGAGTATCAATTACAACCCAAATACTAATCTTAATCAGTAAACAAACAACCAAACTATCCACCACTGCCATTCAGGTGTGGATCTATTTTCTAGATTGATAATAGTTCTATTACAACAGAACAATCACAAGATCAAGATGATCTAACAAAATTAGGGTTTACAACTTTTTAGAGAGAGAAGGAGAAGGATCTAGAATTATCAACAATAAGCTAGAAGACCAGCTTTTATAGCCTTGACCACCGACTTTGATGAAATACCACTTGACGCAATAAGCCATCCATCTTTAAAGAAGTACAATCTTGAGCCTAAAGTTTCTTTAAACTGAGAATCAAGAAATGTCACAGTTTGTCCCTGAATTATTATTTACCAATAGAGATTATATATTTAAACATCCCCCTTTAATCTCTACTTGGTAAATATAAAAAAGACCAAGATTTTTCACAAGATCTTTATGCTGAAATGTATCCAACCCTTTAGTTAAGATGTTAGCAATTTGATTTGCTGAATCTACTTTAACAGTCTCAACAACCCCTTTTAAAATCTTTTCACTTACAAAATGTAAATCAATCTCAAGATGTTTAGTTCTTTCATGAAAAACAGGGTTGGCTGCAATTTTAATTGCAGAATTGCTATCACAATGAAGTTTAACAGGTAAAAGATTTTCAAAGTTTAAATCTTTAAATCTTTTAGGATTTTTAAAACCCAAATGACTTCACTGGTTACTGAAGCAAGAGCTCTATACTCTGCTTCAGTAGAAGACTTAGAGAGAGTCTTTTGTTTCTTACTTTTCCAAGAAACAAAAGAATTATTTTAGAAAACACAATAACCAGTCACAGACTTTCTTGTAACAACAAATTTTGCCCAATCAGCATCAGAAAAAGCCGTTAAAGACATACCAGATTCTTTAACAATATGAATGCCCAAACTTGGACAACCTTTAAGATTTCTTAATATCTGAAAGGCTATTTTGAGATGAGACTTTAATGAAGAATGCGTGAACTGGCTCAAACAATGCACAGCATAAGAAATATCAGGCCTAGTATTAGTTAGGTAAATAAGTTTACCCATTAGCTTTTGATAATTAGTAATATTATCAAGAACAAGATCTTTTTTAGTTGTCTCATTAGAAATGACAAGTTTGGAAGGTAAAGGAGTTTTTGCACGTTTACATGCAAGCATACCATAATCAGATAATAAGCCAAGCACATATTTCTTTGATTAAGCCAAATACCTTTTTCAGTATCAACAATCTCAATAAATACTTAAGTTTTCCTAAATCTTTTATCATAAATTTAGACTTGAGAAAAACTTTAAATTTCTCAATTTTAGAAACATTATTACCAATAATGATAATATCATCTACATAAACCAACAAAACAAGAAAAATTCATTTATCAAACTTTGTATATAGAGAATAATCAGACCTACTTTGACTGAAACCATTTTCAATCAAAGTAGAAGTCAACTTAGCATTTCATTGTCTAGGAGCCTATTTTAAACCATATATAGATCTTTTAAGTCTGCAAACCTTATTATCAGAAGGAAAATATCCTTCAGGAGGTTTCATATAAAAAACCTCTTCTAAATCACCATATAAGAAAGCAGTATTCACATCTAGTTAAAAAACAGGCCATGACATAGACACAACAATATTCAACAAACATCTAACAGTCACCATTTTAACAACAGGGGAAAAAGTCTCCTCATAGTCAATTCCTTATTTTTGACCAAAACCTTGAGCAACCAATCTAGCTTTATATCTAACTATCTCACCACTAGACCTAAACATTATCTTATAGATCCATTTACTTCCAATGGCTTTTCTATCCTCAGGTAATTGAACCGTTTCCCAAGTACCATTTCTAAGTAAAGCATCCATTTCTTTATTCATATCATCAATCTAGTGAGAATATTTAGAAGCTTCAAAATAAGTTTTAGGTTCTCTGGTTTTATTAAGTTGGGTTACAAAACAAAAAATTTCATAATTAAGTTTTGAATAACCAACATAATTCTTAAGACCAAATTTAACTTTTGATTCAACAACAAAATCATTATAATTCTTTGAAAAAACACTTTGCCTAGAAGACCTTCTAACATTTTAAACAACATGAGAAGAGCTTGGATTTTGATCCAAATTACCCTTAGAAAAAACATTTTCTTCAAGTGTGACAACCTCCTCATTCTGTGTGGCAACTAAATCATCAGTGCTATCATCATCGTTTCCAGAATCAACTGGAAAATTAGCAGTGTTGATATTGCTACCAGACACAAAAGAGCTGCTACTATCACTCTTACCTTTATTTAGGTCATTAGCTACTCTCTCATCATCATTGGGTATCTTAGAATATTCAATATTAAAAAAGTTTATATGATTAACATCTTGAAAAACATTTGCAGAATCATTTTTTCAACCTTAGAATCCTTAAAAGGAAATATATTTTCAAAAAACTTAACATCTCTTGAAAAAATGAACTGATGCTTATCAAGACTATATAACCTATAACCTTTTTTAAAATTAGAATATCCTATCATAACACATTTCTCAGATCTGCTACTAAACTTGTCATTGTTATTGACAATGTGCAAAACACTAAGCAAACCAACACACTTAAATAAGAGAAGCAGACATTTTTTATATATCATTTCATAGGGAGACTTTCCATTTAGCACAGAAGAAGAGAGTCTGTTAATAAGATAAGTAGCAGTTAGAATACACTCAGTCCACAACTTTAAAGGTATTCCCCCTGGAACATAAGGGATCTAGCAACATTTAAAAGATGCCTATGTTTCCTCTCAGCAATCATATTTTGTTGTGGAGTATTGACAAGGATTAAAAACACCTTTTCTGGAGGTCTTGGTTGATCAAAATAAACTAGATGGATCATTGTGTAGTTTTAGTGAGAGAAAGTAGAGAGAGGGGATGAACACCAAAAGATGGAATATTAGATTGAAAAGAAAAATAGAAAAATGAACATCCACCCCTCATGGAGAGCCATGAGGGGTATTTGTACTAAAAGAAAAAGCTAACTATTCCTAGTTAACATAAAAGACCCCTGCGTGACACGCAGTGTCCAAAACTAGTCCAATTCACGTGTAAGACGCCAGCTTCACTAAAAGTGAGGCTAACAAATAGTGGTCATGGTTTAAGAATGATAGAATTGAAACTGGTAAGCAAGAAAGTATCATACGTGATTCATGGATTTAAATTCTAACTTACACATATAGTCCCTGATTTATAAGCTTGTTTACAAATAAACTTAATGAAGCTACAAAGTTAAATTCTAGCCATGTTAATTTGTTCAGATATAATAGATAAAAATTATGGAACCTTGTTTTACTACTATTCTTTAAAGCCATAATATGTAATAGAAAATAACTATAAACTAGTATTTTTCTTAAGCCTTGGAATAAGTATGGAATTGTGCTTTAAGTCCTACATTATAACTATACATTTGACAAACGCCAGACTACATTGTTAGAGGTTTAAAAATGGAGCGGCAATGTTTAAATATTTATAAACACTAATTTAGGAATGTATAACTTGGGCCCAATTATATTTATAAAAATTTAAAACTTGATGTACAATGCCAAACATTTTTATGAATATATTTTTACAAACTATTTTATT
>BQNB010186034.1:0-10300 GCA_026074375.1 Tanacetum coccineum
CTATATGTTTCGCTTGCATTTAAAACATCCAAAATCGTCCGAAAGTGCCCGGAAACCCATTTTACTATTCCCAACAGCCCACTATTCATCTATTTTGCCGAAAAATGTTTCGAGTTTCATTTGGCCATAACTTGGTCGTTTTAAGTCCGATTTTAAAGTGTGATATGTGAAAAATTATCTATTCGAATTAAGCTCTTCAAAAACTACTTTTACGCCTAATGAAAACATTTTTAAGTCGCTCAAAACCACAAAACTAATTCGGGACAGCAAGGTTGTTTTACCGAAATACGACCAAAACTCAACCCAACTCGCATATTAGTGCTTAATCTAGCCCTAATCTTTATTCACCAACAACCAACCAACAAAACTAAACTTTAATCCACCCTAATCTCTATTGTTGCAACTCTCATCAACTCTCAATCTCACCAAGAACATAATATAAGACATAAACATAAAGTGGTAACAATGTTTACTTCCATTTTATAAAAGATGACAAAATATTAACTTATTTCTTTTGTAAAAATTAACACAAACACATGGATCTTTATGAACAAACATAGATCTATAGAAATAATGGATGAAACTAAGTAAGGATCATGTAAAACTTACAAATCAAGAAGAATATGTAGCAAAACACTAGATCTATACCCAAGAATTATAGATCTTCAAAAACCCCAAATAATCTTGAAAACCCTAATTTTATAATTCTTGAAATCAAAGAATTTATGCTTCACAACACCTTAGATATAACTAGGAATGAACTTTAAACACTTGGATCTTGAATAAAATCAAAAGATATGGATGTGCTTGGGTGGTGATGGTGTGCCGTGAGCAAGGGGAGGAGAGGGAGAGAGATGTGTGAAAATTTTGTGGCTAGTGAAATGAGTTATAACCCTAAGTTGAGATAAGTGTTGGTATTTATAGGATCAAGCTAGGGTTTTGAAGGGTTCAAGTGGTGCATAAGTGACCAACACACACCAAAGGTGTGTTTGGTCTTGGGTTCGGCCGAATATGGCTCACAAGGACCATGATGGTTCAAGTTTTCTAGCCAAGGTTCAAGTGATATGATCATGGTTCAAAATTTGCTAGTCAAAGTTGTAAGAATGTGTAAGTAAACACATGGGGATCCATACTAGTGATATGTGCATGAGAATGACTCATTCATAAGTCATTTTCTTATCTTCCATGCACACATGGGTGGGATTCCCAAAATAAGATGCCATTTCTTTTATTTTTGAGTTCAAGTATACTTGTTGTTGTGGTTTAGGCGCCACATTTGGCTAGGGAAAAGAGGTGAACGAAATTTTTAGTAGTATGACACGAGAAATACGATAACTTGAGTTTACACGAAAAGATTTTGAGTTTTCGGGGTTCCGTTTGGTCAAAAACGCGAAAACGCAATTTAAAGGATAAAACCCTAAAATTAATATTGGAAGTGATTAAAAATTATGAAACACTCAGGAAAGCTAATATAACACATATAATGCCTAAATTAATTTTTAACCGATGCCGGAACGCGTCCGTTGATGTTTCTCAGTTTTTACGCAGTTTAGTTCCTCGGTAAATTGTTAGATTTAAACGTAACGTATAAAATTTAAAGTAGATGACCGGAATGAGTCGGAATACTAACCGGGAATTTACGGGGTGTGACAACGTTAGGAAAATAAAAAAAGTACCTCACAAATAATGTCTGCATTAAATATTGTTTATCAATAGTCGAACAAATTCCTCTATTTAAGGCCCTTTCTAATACTTCCTTCATATCAACTATACCTTCTATACTAGATTCTTATTCAAAACAAAAGATGTCTGACTACTTACCTATAGAAGTTCAATTGGAAATAATGAACAAACTACCTGTTAAGTCATTACTTCAATTTCAAACCGTATCAAAGCTTTGGAAATCTTCAATAGACTCTTCCAACTTCATATTTTCTTACGGTATCCGTAAAAGTCTTAGTATTTCATTTGTTGTAAACTATTATCAAGGTTTTGAAAGTTACATGGGTAATGTGAATCACAATTTCAACTTCACCCCACTAAACACCAATCTTAATTTTTCATCCGTGTTTCCAATTGGCACTTGTGATGGGCTTTGGTGTTTTTCATACGCTGACAACTTCATGGCTATTATCTGGAACCCATCTATTATGAAATCTATTGTTGTGTTCATCCCATATTTCACTAGTCAAGTAGAAACACAACGAATTGTACTAGGTTTTGGTGTCCGACCAGACAACTTAGACCCAACACTTCTAAAAATATCTTACCCTTATTCGGGAGAAGGTACATGGTTTGTGTCACTCTATACATTAAGCACTGATAGATGGAGAAGGTTACAAAATTTTCCCAGCCAGACACTTAGGCCCCGTTTGGTTCGCGGATTCTTAAGGATTCTAATGAAATTGGAATTTGATTTCATTCCAAAACGTGTTTGGTTGGCAGATTCAAGGAATTCATAACCTGAATTCTATTCCTCAATGTGTTTGATTGGCAACGGAATGGAATGTAAATCCTTAAAATTCCCACATACGTGGAATTCAACATTCCATAGCAAAATGGAAGGAATGTTTACCATTCCTTGGAATTCAGTATTTTCATTATCAAAATTTTATTATTATTATTATTATTATTATTATTGTTGTTGTTGTTGTTGTTGTTGTTGTTGTTATTTATTATTACTTTATTATTAGTATTATCATTTATTTATTATTTTATTATTATTATTATTTCTTATATATTATTATTATTCATTTAATATTTAATTATTATTTAATTATTATTATTTATTAATTATTTATTTACAATTTAAATTAATTTAACTTATTATTTTAATATTATTATTATTATTTTATTACATTTATTTATTTATTATTATTATTTTATTATTACTATTATTATTATTATTATTATTTTATTTTTTATCAACCTCCGACTAGTCAACCACCGGTTTACCAAGCTCACCCTTATCAAGTTCCCGCTCCGCAAATGCAAGGTGTTTCAAAGACCGATTTTGAGAATTATGTCAAGGCTAATGATGCAATATTAAGGAATATGCAAAATCAAGGCCAAGGTTTACAAAACCAGATGACAAATTTAACAGAAATGCTTTCTAAGTTTGTAAATTCCAATACCGCTTCGTCTTCAAGTTCAGGTTCTCTTCCAAGTAACACCGTTACTAACCCGAAGGAAGACTTGAAGGGTATTACTACCCGAAGCGGTGTTGCTTATCAAGGACCTACGATTCCTACTACTTCTTCTCCTAGAGTAGTAGAACGTAGAACCGAGGTGACAAAGGACACAGTTTTTCCTACTAATAACGGAATTACCAAAGACGTCCAACCTCTGGTTGTCCCAGTTGAGAACTAAAATCCAGTTTCTAAGTCAGTTGTTGTTCCCGTTAGTGCGTCGATGCCTAACCTGAAACCGTCAATTCCTTATCCTTCAAAGCAAAATGATGAGAAGCGCCGTGTAAATGCTAACGAACAAAAAGAAATTTACAAATCTTTTAAAGATTGAGTTTTGAAATTAGTTATGGATGCTTTGATCTTATGCCAAATTTCTTCAACTCTTAAAGCCTTAATCGAAAATAAAGAAAAAACTTCGTGAGATGGCTTAGAACCTTTAACGAAATTGCTCGGCGGTCATACTTACAAGTTACCCAAAAACTTGGTGACCCGGCAGTTCTTATTCCATGTAAATTTCCGGAATGGATGGTGCTTAGCCTTGGCGATGGTGTGTGTGGTGTGTGTCTATGCCCAATTTTATCGTGTGGAAAAACCAAAGCTTCAAACCTTCCAAAACCCTGACCTCCGGCGTTGCATGAACTTTAGAAACTAGCGGACCGTTAGATCATACCCCCACCCAATCAGTCCCATGCCCTAAAGATGTCAAAGTCGCTCTCTGCGCGCGGCGTATTCCAGTTCTAGTGACTTCGGGTTGTAGATTTTGACAAGACCCGGTACTATAATTCTCGAGAGGTGTTTTTAAGACCGGTTTATGCTTTTGATAGACGTGTCGAGGTGAATTAACCCTTCGAGTGGGAAATGAGGCCATTACTTACAATCTGATCAAAACTTCAAGATACTTGGTTAATTCTAATGATATGCGGACAAAACCGAATCGACGTTGGTGAATTAGCTTGTGAGGAGTATTCTCAAGAAATTATAGATTTTCCGGAACGTGATTGCAAGTGGCAATAACACTTCCGGTATGACCGATAGTTTCAAATCTTCTCTGACTTCAACTCCTTTCGGGGATAGTGATTTTTTACTTCTCGAGAAAGGCTTATGCTTTTTCTTGCTTTAGCCGATGATCGAACTTCACCGGGAGTGATGAATCCTATTTATGACCTAGAGGGGGACATATTCTTGATGCACTCTAATAGTGATCCTTCACCCTCCGTCCAAGAATTGATTTGTCGGTAATTAGAAAGGAACTTGAAATTTTGTGAAGCTAAAACTGCTAATCTTCAATTGATGAACCTCGAGGTCGAACTTAAGGACTTACCGCCTCATCTCGAATATGCATTTTTGGAAGACAACAACAAGTTGCTAGTCATAATTGCCAAAGATTTGAGTATCGATGAAAAGGCCGCTCTCATAAAGGTTCTAAAGTCCCGAAAGCGAGCCATTGCTTGGAAACTCTCCGACATAAAGGGTATTAACCCGGAATTTTGTTCTCATAAAATTCTTATGGAAGAGGATTACGAACCAGCGGTCTAATCTCGGATAGTCCTTGGGTGAGCCCAGTGCACTGTGTGCCAAAGAAAGGAGGGATGACCGTAGTGACCAATGATGAAAATGAGTTAGTACCAACTAGACTTGTAACGGGATGGAGAGTTTGTATTGATTATCGTAAGTTGAACGAAGCCACCCAGAAAGACCACTTCCCTTTGCCGTTTATGGATCAAATGCTCGAGAGACTCGCAGGAAATGAATACTATTATTTCCTTGATGGTTTCTCGGGTTACTTTCAAATACCAATCGATCTGAAAGATTAGGAAAAGACCACATTCACCTGCCCATACTGGAAGATTTGTTACGCTGATGTCTTTGCCTTTATGCAATGCACCAGGCACATTCCAGAGGTGTATGATGGCTATCTTGCATGATATGATTGAAAAGACGATGGAAGTTTTCATGGACGACTTTTTAGTTTTCAGAAATTCTTTTTCAACGTGCCTTTCCAATTTAGAAAAGATGCTTAAATGGTGTGAAGACACTAATTTGGCTCTAAATTGGGAAAAAGCCATTTTATGGTAAAAGAAGGCATCGTACTTGGACACAAAATTTCAAAGAAAGGAATAGAAGTCGACAAAGCCAAAATAGACGTCATTGCTAAGTTACCTCACCCAACTACCGTCAAGGGTATTAGGAGTTTTCTCGGACATGCAGGTTTTTACCGTAGATTCATCAAGGACTTTTCAAAAATTTCTCGACCCATGACACATCTCCTTGAGAAAAACACTCCTTTCATTTTCTCCAAGGAATGCATTCAAGCTTTTCAGACCTTAAAGTAGAAATTAGCCGAAGCTCCAATTCTGATTACCCCCGACTGGGACCTACCCTTTGAGCTTATGTGTGATGCAAGCGACTATGCCATAGGTACAGTTCTGGGGCAACGAATTGAGAAACACTTTAGGCCAATACATTATTCGAGCAAAACAATGACAGAGGCGAAATCAAACTACACCACAACGGAAAAGGAAATGTTAGCTGTGGTGTACGCATTCGAAAAATTCCGGTCATACCTCATCATGAATAAAAGCATAGTGTATACGGATCATTCTGCCCTTAAGTACCTATTTGCTAAAAAAGATGCCAAGGCGCGATTGCTCCGGTGGGTTCTCTTCCTTTAAGAATTTGATTTTAAAGTAATTGATACGAAGGGAGCCGAGAACTACGTGGTCGATCATCTTTCCCGATTAGAAAACCCGTATGAAAATGTTCTCGATCCAAAGGAAATAAACGAAACTTTTCCTCTCGAGACACTTAATATGGTGACTTCTCGTGGTAACCCAAGTACCCCGTGGTTTGCCGATTATGCAAATTACCACGCGGGGAATTTCATTGTCAAAGGAATGTCAACTCAGCAGAAAAACAAATTTTTTAAAGATGTCAAACACTATTTTTGGGACGACCCTTTTCTATTCAAAACCTGTGCGGATCAAGTGATCCGGCGATGTGTTTCGGGCCAAGAAGCTGTCGACATCCTCACAGCTTGCCATAGTGGACCCACCGAGGGACATTACGGTGCCAACTACACTGCCAAAAAGGTTTTTGACTCAGGATTTTATTGGCTCACAATCTATAAATGTTGCCTGAGTTAGTCAAAAACTGGACTCATCAGCGTCAGGGAAAAATTTTCACAACGTGATGAGATGGCCACAAAATTCCACCAGTGTGTAAACATCTTGATGTCTAGGGCATAGACTTCATGGGACCATTTCCGTCATCTAGAGGAAATAAGTACATACTCGTAGCCGTTGATTACCTATCCAAATGGGTTGAAGCCAAGGCGCTCCCCACTAACGATGCTAGAGTTGTAGTTAAGTTTTTGAAATCTCTTTTTGCCCGATTTGGTACACCGAGAGCTATTATAAGCGATCGTGGGACCCATTTCTTTAATGATAAATTTTCTAAAGTCATGTCTAAGTATGAGGTCACTCATCGTCTTGCTACCGCTTACCACCCTCAAACAAGTGTTAAAACGTATTTTAGAAAGGACGGTTGGAGAAAACAATGCCTCATGGTCTGATAGGCTTGATTACGCTCTATGGGCATTCAGTACTGCTTATAAGACACCAATTGGTTGCACACCTTACAAGCTCGTGTATGGAAAGTCGTGTCATCTACCTATCGAATTAGAGCATAGAGCGTATTGGGCATTAAAACATGCTAGTTTTGATCTTCAAACCACAGGCGATCATTGGAAGCTGCAACTAAATGAACTTAATGAGCTTCGTGATCAAGCATACGAGAATTCTTTGATTTATAAGGAGAGGACGGAGAAGCTTCACAACTCAAAGATCAAAAACCTCATTTTTAATGTTGGTGATCAAGTCTTGCTTTTCAACTCTCGTCTAAAGATATTCTCGGGAAAGCTTAAAACCCGATGGTTCGACCCTTTCACTATAACCGAAGTTTTTCCATATGGCACTGCCAAATTATCTCACTCCGACGGATCAAACTTCAAAGTGAATTGCCACCGACTTAAGCACTACTTCGGAGGGGACACACCAACAATGGTTGTCCCGGATCTCCAGACTTTCCCTAAGGACGAATGAATTCAGGGATCGAGTCAAGCTATGTGACTCGGTTACCAAAAACAAAGTGCTTCATGGGAGGCACCCCATGCTTATCCATTTTCTATTTTCTAACTTCTTTTTTGTTGTGATGTTTACTTTTTTTTTGGGGGGTGGGGGCGGGGAGGAGGCTTGTACTCTTTCGATTCTTGTTGTGTTTGTACTCGTGATTGTTTGCAGGATGAACCCAAATTATCTGAAGTCTCTCGTGTTCGGTGTTTTGTCCCGGTCCACTCGAGCTTCCTAGCCTTTGCTTACCATTAGTTTGGGGAAATCCGATATCCTAAAGATTATTATCGACTAACATTTATCTTTTAGCACACTTAATAAACGGCTTAAGATTTGTGTGATACTTTCTTCATGTTTGGGTTATGCATTCGACCTTTATGAGTTCTAGTATAGGGTTTTTAAGTCTTAGGCTAGGAAACATTGAGGACAATGTTTAATTTTAGTATGAGGTAGTATATCTTCGATATGATCTTACCTACTTTTGCCGTTGTTCTCACGTACCCCGTTTTCCCACAAAATTTTTTCAAAAATATGAAAATTTTAATTTTTTCAAAATAAAATACGTGTTTTTGTCATAATTTTTGATTTCGGGACTGGGTAGTTAAGAGTAAAAATACTTGACCCCGATTCGAGCGTGTTGTGCTCTAGCCTTGTTCCTTAACTTTTAGGCTATGCGGTCGCAATCGTCGCGAAGAATGAAATAAATGATAAAGTTAATTATGAGTAGGTTGCTAAACAAAGGATTAGTTGGTAGGTTAAGAGCTCAGGTATGTAACTGGTGGTTTTCTGTTTCTCGCCATATGCTCTTAACGGAGAAGAAGTCAAAATGAGTGCTATAAGTGGGGGTATGTTGTGACTCTGTGTTATCAGAGTATTTTTCAGATGGTTATTAAATTGGAGTTATAATGGGGGGGTTGGGGTCGTATGTACTGGGTGGTTATATACGGGCATGAAAAAATCACTTGTGTAATTACAATGGTCAACGGAGGGTTATTAAAAGGCTTTTTTTATTACAAAACTTTACCAATAAATTAATAAAAAAAAAAAATACATCACCTTATAAACAATTATAAAACTCCTAAATTATTTCTTATAAAAAATTAATTTAATTAATTAAAATTAACAAAAAATTAAACAAACAATATCCTAAGAAAAAAAATATATAATATAAAAATAAAAACATGAAAATGTTTCGTTTTGGAGATTAAACTTAAATCAACAATTTTTATGTAATATATAGCAAAAATTTTAGTCTTAGTTCAAATTTATACTTGAATTTTTCAAAAAGAAGTCTTCTCTATATAAAGTAAAAAAAAAATGATGATAAAATGATAAAAAAAAATATAATAATAATAAAAGCTGTGGGCTAATAAAAGTTTACTACCTCTTGCCGGCACACTGATAAAAGTTTACTACCTCTTGCCGGCTCACAACCGATGTGGTAGTCTTCTAAAGAAAGCCCATAGTAAGAATAAAAATCCGAGACTGATAAAAGTTTGCTGCATCTTGCCGGCTCACAACCGATGTTGCAGCCTTCTAAAAGGTCGAGGGTTACAATTGCATAAATGTTTAATATTAAGTGTGAATTAATAAATTGATTTCTTTCTGTTAAATTCAAATATGCTTTTGAACTTTGACTAGTCTATTTAATAAGCTATGAATATTAGGGAAACTTGAGAGTTTTTGAAACCTAAGGTCCGTGAGTCCCGATACTAGTCTCTGTGGGGTATCAAAAGCCTGGTCACTTAGCCGCAAGGTTGGGATGTGCCGAGACGAAAGTCGCTACATGGGATGATCTCGCCTTCAAACTCATTATTCTTGGGTGGAACGTAAAGCATAGTATGTTGCAAAACATTAATCCATGGTTGAAATTCAAAATAGCACACTCACTTAAGATGTCGGGAGTGAAAAGTTCACAAGTTGCAAATAAGAGTAATGTTAGCATCTTTACTGATTTTTAGTTGTGATTTCGTTTAAGTTTGGTTTGGATAAGTGAAAAATCGGGGACGATGAATTTATCCTTTTGGGGCATTCTCGGATCAAAATGCATCTTGTTCTATGATCCCTAATAATTATGGAAATAATGAAAGTCGAAATATTATCAAAAAAAATGAAAAAGTTTTAGAAAAATGGGAAAATAGGGTGTTTTATAACTTGTGATTTCTTAGCTCTCTCCACAAAAGTCTTTGCTACTTTTCAAAGATTTAGTTTAGGGAAGTTTTGAGGTATTTGGTTATAGAGCATATAATATTGCGTGAGGACACACAATCGCTTAGTTTGGGAAATTTTGATATGTGTGAAAACACATATCCGTTTTATATCAAAAATGGCCCTAAATAGACAAAATTGTGCTTTAATTGCTTGAATATTGCTTGTTTTGTCTTTGTGATTGTGTAGGTACGGATAATGCAAATATCTCAAGAGAACGGTCAAAACCGGACAAACACAGACACGGGAACATAATAGAGAATACAAGAGCCAGAGAATGCTATCAAAGGTCAACAAAAGTCAAACCTTGGTCAACCAAAGTCAACCATATAAAGACAAAAATCTCAAATTTCCCAAATCAGTCCCTCAAAGAAATCCAAATTGCAAAAATGGTCCCCTAAACCCTAACGGTGTTAACTCTTTTAATTATAAGAGTTAACACCCGTTAACCTCTTATATAAACCTAAGCCCGAAACAAACTTACCCATGGCCCAAGATATAAGCCCAAAGTCTCGAATAATAAAAAAACCCGGGTAAAAAAGAAAAGTCAAACAATCCTTTTATAAAAGTAAAACGCGAGAAATTTTGTTACCACTATTCACCTTCTTCCCCTTTTTACCTCGAGCTCAAACCAAAGGGCAAATCAAAATTGGCCACGTAGAAAGACAATTCAAGTGATAAGGTACACCTTGGCAGAGTTTAACATCACCAAGCGCTCTCATTGGTCAAAACCCATAAGGAGAATGCCACGCGGATGCAAGGAAACACACCAAGATG
>BQNB010186035.1:0-12163 GCA_026074375.1 Tanacetum coccineum
ATTCATACATGTGATGAGAAATTCACTTGCGCCCTAGATCCTAAAACCCCACAAAATTAGGTTACGATCATTCCTTTTATTTATATTATATATTGTTTAATCGAAAACTTTCTATTTTAGAAAATTTTCTATCTTTAGAAAGTTACTATTTTCGGAAAGTGACTATTTTTATTAAGTCTCGTTATTCATTTATATTTATAATGGTATTTATTTATCTCTTCGAACCCTCGGCATTCAATGTAGTTATTAATTACTCGTATCGATATTATTTTTCGATTATTACAAAAGTTTCTATTTTTTAAATCTACCTCGCTCGTACCCATCGTTAAGTTTAAAATATCTTATGATTAGTAATAATAGCGTGTACTTACTTTTATTATACCTGACAAGTTTAGTATTAACCCGTTGACTTTCAAAAGTCAACGCTAGACTTTGTTTGACTTTGACTTTTCATACACATTTATGTTATCAAATCTGACCCGCTCCAAACGACCCGTCATATCACATTTTCAAGATTCGGACAAAGAAGAGATTTTATGTAAAACGACATTCCGAACAGCTTTTTAGTTTTAGCCGAGACCCAAAACTCGACAGAAAATGACCAAAATACCCTTGCAAGTTTCTGCAGGAACTTTGACTATTTTAATAAAAACACAGACTTTGACCTTAGGTTTTGACCCGTTATTACTCGATTTTAAGATCAGCGATCCTCACGGCAAAGTAAAATATCATTCTGAACAACTTTCGTGTTTTTCTGGAAGGCCGAAACGGACTCGAAAATGCTTAAAACGAGCATTTAAATTCCTGACAACAACCATTATTTTCTCAATATGCTGAATTTTTACGCCAAAAGTATATATCTTGTTTTAGCTCTAGTTTCTTCGTTATTAGGAGTTAAAATCTCCAATTTATATCAAAACGATCGTCTAGGAAAGCGTTATCATATTCTAAAATCCAAAATGAGATTTCATAAAATCTCGACCCTCGTTTACCGTGCTAAAGCTTCTGCACAAAATGTACCTTTTGTAAATCACGCCAAAGATCATTTTTGACCAAAAATCTCACTTACGGCACATCTAATATGGCCTATAATTCATGTTTAACTCACTCAATCATTCTATAACATCAATTTACTAATCGGCGCAAGATCTAATCGATTTCATCACATGCATCAACTTATATCATTCAATAAACAAAAATGAACGAATCAAAAGTAAGCAAGATCAGACGCTATAAATTTTCTCACTCGTCTCCTTGTTCCTTTGGCCGTGACTTCGAACACCAAACCTAACCAAAACTGAACCAAATCAAATCCAATTCAATCCAAACTAATCTAATTAATAACCAATTAAGCAAAATACACCCTTGTGTGTCTTTTGCTTGGTTCGAACCCACGACAAACAAACCAAACCACCCTTTTTGAAACCAAAACTCCCTCCAATATTTTTAAATCTTTTACCAATAACCCAAATGACTCTCAATCAATCAAACACACACCCTCGTGGTCTCTCCTTTGATTCGAGCCCACAACCAAACCCGAAAACCTCTTGCTTCAATAATATTTAACCACACACAAAACCTTATTGCATGTCCCTTTTTATTGCATGGATGATTAAGTTAGGACAACCTAAACAATATTTGATAGGTAGAAAAATCAAAACACCAAAGGGTGTTGGTGTTGTGTGCTCGGCCGAACCAAAAAGAGAAGAGGGAAGGAGAAAAACAATTACCACTTGGTTCTAGCTTGTTTCAATCTTCATTTGGGTGATGTTTGATTGTATTTGCAAGATCAAATTGGAAAAATGGTGGTTTGTGTGTGTGTGTTTTGATATCCGGCCGAACCTACAAGGACAAGAAGAGAAGAAAAGATTTTTGAGCTATGTGTTTTCTCTTGGGTTAGGATGAGACTTAAACCAAAAAGGAAAGCAAGTATGTAATGATGAATTTTGGAACTCAAAATCACATTAAGTGTGTTGGGGTGAGGCTAGGCGTCGGCCTAGGCCTATTGGCATGCAAAAATGTATTTTTTTTTCTTTTCCATTTACTAGTAAAACCTTGTAAGTTTTAAATTTAAAAGGTGACTTATACCCATTTAAATGAAACGCGAGCCTTAAACGCGAGCTTTGGCCAAGGTCAAGGAACAAAGACGACAAGGTTCGCAAAGATAATAATTCACGACCAATAAAATAATAAGGAGACGCGTCATAGATTTTTATGATGCTCAAAACGGTTAACGAATGCGCAATCAAACGGTGACTCGCGAAGCGTCAAAAATAAAATTTTCAAAATATCCGTTCGTAATAAAATACAAAAATAACTATTTATGACATATAAAAATTTAAATGTCGACGTTCGCTTACGAAAATTCGTAAAATAATAATTATGACGTCGAATTCGCGATCGTCATACACATCGTAAAACTCGAGTTGCTATATTCCACCCAACTTAAGGGAGCACCATCCCGGTGCTCACCCTTTTCTTATACGTCTTAATTTCTCTTTCGGTGAGACGGCCTCTTCACCATTGAACGGACTCAGACGCTCGAACGTGAAAATCACTCGATATAATCTCGTTTTGACTATTCTGGATGGAAAGTCAACAAAACAATGATAATTCATATCAATAAAAATAAAAAACTATAGTTACAACTGCTCTTACTATAGGAGACAAAATACGTCGCTAAACATATCCGGGAAAACATAAATCGCGTCGTTATTAGACGAAAGATCAAACCGAATCTTAGTTTGGTGATCATTACAACAAAACAAATCGCACACCGTTATATAAAACTAAAACATGTGTCGCTAACTAAAAGCAAAACACACGTCAAAAATCAAAACCAAAATACCCATCAATATTCAAAACCAAAATACTCTTTAATATCCAAAACCAAAACATACATCGCCCTCCCGGTCTCATTCAATGATGCACCGCCGGTTGCGAAAATGGCCCGGAGTACATACGACCCCATCAAACGCATTATAGCATAACAATCATATATTCAATTAAGCACATATTCGCCTATCCATAATTTTAGAATGACTCTACATTTCTACCTAGCTTATCATCACACTTAGCAAAAATCATGTTTGCTTTTCATAAGTTTTAGCAAATCATCTATGCTTACTTACCAGGAAGCCTCAGCAATGGTTATGCTTATCACGCGGTCCATACCCAACCGATTAAATCGATTATTATACTGAGCTTGCCGGATGGCCATGCTTCTTGGTAATGATCTCGACCAATTCACGGTTAGATTTTTAGCCAACCATAGTCAAGCTTGCGGGTTGACAACCCATAATTGTTAATGGATTATTAGGCTTGCGTACCTCTCAAATCAACCTTCATCTTCATTTGGGTAAGTATACCCACTCACTCACGTCCTAAGCCATATCATGGCAACACAAAAGTGACACAAGCGCTCACTACCATTCAAGAGCACATATCACATAAATCAAATAATTCACATAATTCGGCGACACTAATTCCGCTACAACACATAATGTCAAATGAAAAATCAAAATCAATTAAGAAAACAATGAGCATCATGGACTTATTGCTCGTTCGATGAAAATAAAAAATTCCAACGTTTATACACCACGCCCAACATGGTCGACTAAGTAATATCGTATCATCTCGATCCTAAAGACTTAACTTATCAAGTCGAGATAGTCTCACACGTTTATGCTTATGGCTTTAGCTACTTCGATCGTTCCTCCGCAATGGAAACGGGCGTTACCATTCGGCTGGAATCTCCAATCTTTTTGCTTTTTCATATGCACACAGAGCCGTTACGTCCAGGAGTAAAGGTCACTAACCTTAAGTCAGGTGTCGCTTAGTGCCTTATTCTAATCCTTGCCGACATTAGGTATACTTGCAACTATGCTATTATTACATTCCATTTCGGGGAAAGAAGTCTTCTTCACGGCCATCAGTTGGTACATAAAAGGCAACACTCATCGAATGTAGGTGGGGTCCAATCCATTTCTCACTTTCAACCTCGGGACTCGCCATCTCAGCTTCCACCCACCTTAGGAATCTTTACATCTCCAAGAAGATCCCTTCTCGGTGTTGGTATTAGGTTCACACCCTTGGTAGCTCAATTCTACCATCGCTTACTAGCACACCGACTATACATGGTCTTGACACGTCTTCATAAAAACCACTGATCTTCATCACTACTAGCAAAATTTTCACTCCTTTCTAGACACATTCATTCCGAACAATGTGGTAGGCATTTTCTTTTCGGGACGACTCGGTCATAATGACTCGCATGAGACTCTCTCCATGCAGTCAATGGGAGTAGGGTTATTTGTACAAAATCCGCAGCAGGGTAAAAATATTTTCTTCTTCCGAAAGCTTGACCCAAACATTTATCTTAATTATCAAGCATTTTAATGGTGACAATTTTCCTGACATAGCGTGGTTCTTCCTAAATTATGCATAGTTGATCAGGTTATGCATAATTGAGGACCAAACGACATCATGTCCATCCTCGTCAAAAATGTTTCTTTTTCATACGCTACATGCGTAAGTTATTTCCTAAAAAAATGTTTAAAGGGTAAAAAAAATTATTATTTCAAAAGAAAGAAAAGAAGATAACACCACCTTCCATTCTTATTATTTAATGAGGAATTTGTTCATGCATATTATATTATAGAAATTTAGTTTTTTTTAAAGTAAGTTTATCTGACACTATAGGGTCAGTTTATGAAATTTAATAACACATTTTCCATTGTTCACACAAACAATTTATACAACATAGTCAATATGATTCGCGCAACGACATTTGTTCAACACACAATTTCGTTATTGCAATTCACAGTTTTAAAATCATCAATTCATAATACATTATTAAATACAGTTTGGTCGACGGTCACAGCAAGAGTCAAAATAACACCCACTCATGGATAATGCAAGCAAGTAAGTATCACACGCGTGCGAAAGATCCACCAACCGAAATCACTTCACTCTCGTGATTAAGTCAATCCAATAGCAAGACTACCCAATATATATCAACATCCACAATCATACAAACTCATAATCAAAGGATAGTCCTGATCTCATAACCATAATAATAACAATGTTGGGGGTAGTACACGTACAACCAAAATCCCCTAAGAGTTACAAAGTCTTCGGTTCTAAGACCGATACATCCCAATCATGATGATTCTAAGTTTCTAATACAGAAATCCTAACATATCTAAATGGTTGCGGTGTTTACAAAAACCAAAATACACCCGGCAGCATGACCTCACTAACTAACACTGGCAGTTTAGTAGCTATACAACAGTCATAACCAAATCTAAAAATAAAAATAAAATACTAATAGGACTACTGAGGTCCTGGTGGTCTTCTCTTCAATGCTGCAATTCGCCTATCCAATCCCAAAATACACTGCATTAGCGAACTCTCCCGGCTGCCCATCTTTGCAACTGTAGTCTGCAGCTGCTGGATCTGCGTGTCTCTCTGCTGCACATCTGCCTGTAACGCCTGCATGTCACACCTCGCCTAGGCGGAAACACAAGGCATAACATCATGGATATCATCAAAACATAATGGTGTCAACAATAGAGAGAACTAAATGAAATAGATAAACAACCGAGACACAATGTGTCATAACAATATCTAACACAAGATAAAGGAGTCTTGCATTATGATAGCAAAGTCATACCACAAGGAAACATACCCAAAAGTCTAAACAATCAAATAACAACCAAGTATCAAACAATTCAAATGACATAAATAATATCTCTAGGAGAATGACTCCGCATGCAAGCCTACGGTCTCACTAGCCACTCTTACTAACTTCAACATCCTCAAGAAGGTTACCTGAAAATGATGCTTAAAATGTCAACACAAAGGTTGGTGAGAGTCATAGGTTTAAGACACGAAAATCAAAGCTTATAAATAATTACTGTGATTAATGCAAACATGGCAAGACAATTACTATACTATCATACAAGCTAACATGCAAATGTAACCATAACGAGCATGGGAACAGAAAGTGTCCCTCGATCCAACAAGTATCAACACTTGGGTAGGAATGTTACCCCTGATCTATTAAAACCATCACTTCACATGGGTAGGAACGTTACCCCCGATCTAATATCACAACAAATGGGTAGGAACGTTACCCCCGATCTAAATACACATAAGCATTTAGCACGTAACATACAATATCCAAGTAAAGTCCATACACTTTCAAAATAAAGATACATAATCACAGTAATTAGAACATTTCAAATCCATTTGCATCATTTCCATCCCAATTTAAAAGCGATGCGAAAAGAGGGACTATGAAACTCACCTGAATACTCAAATGCAGCTTCCAAATCTCAACACGCAACTATACAAATAAATAAACACGGTTATACGCGACCAAGCTAAAAGCTCTAGTCCATGTAACACACATATGATGGATGTCTAAGGGTTTAGCTAACCATCATGGGTCACCCTGACACCATGCCCAACCTTAACCATCTCATTAATACTTTACACTAGCTACTTATAATTAAAATCAGAATTGCAGAATTTTAGTGTCTCTTTACGTACTCAAAACCCTTACTTAATGACCTTCATAATTTATACCAAAAATCACCCATGTTTATTTATGAGTATATTAACTACCTTGTGATTCCTAAGTATTACTTACATGTGCAACTGTTGAGAATCGATCAGCCCATCTAGGATTAGTTTTACATGTAACATTGATATGCACAACGGAAATAATAGAAACACGATATTACCAAACAAGGTTTTAACCGAACATTGAAGCCTTCATTATATTTGATCAGAATAAATGAGGCTACACCAACTATCTAATTAATTAACTACTACTACTACTAAACGTGTACACACACACGCTTTTGCTAGACTCTCATTGAGAAGTCTGCTATTTTATTCTATGGATGGATCAATAAACTACATACCTTAGACCTCATTTTATAGTATAAGGAGTCAAGGTTTACATGGAAACTAATAAAGATAATTAATAAGAAAATCAATTAAATATTATCTTTATCTTTGACCAAATCTGAGAGAATCTTCCAATTCTTATCTTTTGAAGACTTCTACAATGACGACTTTGGTCCTTCTTGTTTCCATCTTGTTTCATTCATTATTTTGTCTTTATCAACTCAAATATAATTCCCAACAATCTTCCCTTAGTTGATAATGACAAAAACAAATAAGCACAAACTTCCCCTTAAGTTATTATACGAATGAAACTTCCCCTTAATCCATGTTATACGACCAAAAGTCATTAAGTTGCAAATCATCAAATCTTCTTCCCCTTTTTGTCATCATCAATATGGGTCTTCTGTAGATGAGCAACTTGTAAACATTTCCCCTTCAGTGGTGTATGTAGATGGTGAAATATTTAATCAATAAGCTTCCCCTGAAAGTATGCTAACCATCTCTTGAATCTCAAACTTAGTAGGCTCCAAGTAGTAATTATTGATGAAGAAAATGAGTATAACCCATATGTTGAAGAAGTAGAATTTCCCAAACTTGTGTCTTATGTCTTGCACTATCCACATGACGTCGAACTCATACCAAGACCAAAATATAAGTAGATCGCAATCTCTTGACAAAATCCTCAACTATATGAGACACTGAGCACAACAACGCAACTCCTTAAAGTGATAGCAAATGTACGTAGTAAGCATCATAAGGTAGATCGTACACCTTTGCTAGATTCATCAAGTCTTCGTCACAACAATTAAGCACAAACAAGTTACCTCAAAATGTTGTAAGCCATTTGAGATATGATAAGACACGCACCTGTGAAAATCAACTACAACATCAAATAAGCAATAACCAATTTTCTTCATAATAATCCCTAAAAATGAGCCATAATATCATCATCTATCCGAGATCCAAAATGCGTTTGTTGTCCAACATCGGACAATGCTAGCGGTACCAAAAATCAAACCCAGTGGTACTAAGTGAAAAGTGCTAGCGGTGCAAACCATCCAAAGCAATTAGCAACACTTTTTCTGTCCCAAAGCTGTCACTAAGTTGCTCTTAGCGACACATTATTTGTCACTAAACTGTCGCTAAAACTGTCACTAAACTGTGACTCCTTCCTCCCATTCTGTTAGTGACCCTTAATCTGTTGCTGAACCGTCACTGATCTGTCACTAAGCTGTCACTGGGCTGTTACTAACTCTGGTCTCCTTCCTCCCATACAGTTAGTGACACTTTTTCTTGTCGCTGTGTCGTTGCTATTCTGTCATAGATTCTGCTGTACCTTGACATCTACAAGACCTGCTACTTTTTCTTGTCACACCATCTATTACATCTTCTTTTATCAAGAGACGATCATCAATAACCTTGTGTCTTCAAACCTTTGTTGCATCTGTTCTATGAAGAATCGAATCAGGAACCATAGTGACTTAAAGATAATTAGGGTTTGTTGTTTATAACAGAATCTTGTATCCTTCATTAAAGAGCAGCAGTAAACCGTAACTTTTTTGTTTTCTTAATTAGGGTTTGTGAAAACCCTAGTTTTACCAAAATCATAATTAACTAGAAAACTACTAAAACCTTGAGAATCCTAGATATCAAGAGCAACACACTCTGATACCACATGTTGAGAATCGATCAGCCCATCTAGGATTAGTTTTTCAGGTAACATTGATATGCACAGCGGAAATAATAGAAACACAATATTACCAAACAAGGTTTTAACCGAACATTGAAGCCTTCATTATATTTGATCAGAATAAATGAGGCTACACCAACTATCTAATAAATTAACTACTACTACTACTAAACGTATACACACACATGCTTTTGCTAGACTCTCATTGAGAAGTCTGCAATTCTATTATATGGATGGATCAATAAACTACATACCATAGACCTCCTTTTATAGTATAAGGAGTCAAGGTTTACATGGAAACTAATAAAGATAATTAATAAGAAAATCAATTAAATATTATCTTTATCTTTGACCAAATCTAAGAGAATCTTCCAATTCTTATCTTTTGAAGACTTCTATAATGACTACTTTGGTCCTTCTTGTTTCCATCTTGTTTCATTCATTATTTTGTCTTTATCAACTCAAATATAATTCCCAACAGCAACTAACTCAAATAAAATCAAACTTAAAAAATGTCCTAATTCGGATCTCATTGCACACCAAAATATATCACTCTAACTACCATACTTAGACATGCTTTCAGAGGCTAAATTTCACAGGATTATCAATAGACATGTGGAACTTAACTACTGTATAAGGGCTAAGCTTAATTCCATTTTTAAGTATAGGTTTTACCCTCGCAAACATGACCTAATTTTGACCCGTATTTACTGTTTTAATAACTTTTAGTATAAAAATTATTTGAATGACTTCCCGACCTTAAAAACCTTTGAGGCCGGATTTTCTAGAAAGTAGACTCTTTTGGCTTATTCATTGACTCAAGAAACATATCAATATTCGTTTTTATCACCAAGATAAGAGTCGTTGAACATGACCCAAAATTTTACTCAACCCTAAATCCAGTTTTAACGCAAATCCAGTTTTAATATTCTGTATTTTATGAAACCCTAGAATCCACCATCATAAGTGTTACATGAATTAGATAGGATTAACATGCTTACCTTGAATGCTAGAACCTAAACAACGATTCTTGAGGTTTTCCTTGGATCAATCACCAAATTCGTCTCCTAGGGTTCCTTGGGGGCTGGTTTCTTACGGCAAAAAGGAAGAGGGAGAAGGAAATTATGAGCTAGGTTTTGTTAATACTTATCTTAATGTATTCTTATCCCCCTATATTTACAATTTGACTCTTAAACCCCTAAAACCCAACAAAACCGATCGGCCACCCCCTTATAATTATATTTTTATATATTTTTTTATTAATTTATTAATTAACTAATTTACTTCATTACCTTAAGTTTTTATTAAAACCTAAGCTAGTTTGATTAAACCTTTTTACTTAAACGCTACTTACTAAACTTTCTAAATATAACTTTCATTTCACCAAACCACTTTCTATTTTTAGAAAGTTTGCTACAAACTTCTATATTTCACTCACATGCTTCCTTTCCAATAACTTACACTTCTTATAAACGCTTAACTCTTAAAAACCAAGAATTAAAGTAGCAATGCATGCAACACGTCTTTCATTTCCATTATCACCACACGTGAACAAATGGAACACTTAACACCAAACTCATATGCACACAAAATAAGATAATCATTTACCTCTAAAATGACATCATGCATATACGTAAACCACTTCAACCTACATAATGAACACATAGCATGCAAGAAACATACAAAATGGACACTTAGCCATTTCTAAAGGTATAAACTAACCTGCTCAAATCATGGTTGTCACAGTATCCCCTCTTTTAGGAAATCTCATCCCGAGATTTAACTAGTCGATTCATCAGCACGATCAACAAACAACTAAGGATACTTAGACTTCATATAATCTTCGCTCTCCCAAGTAAACTCGGGACCACACTTTAAATTCCAACGAACCTTCACAAGTGATATCTTACTACGTTTTAAACTCTTAATTTCACGGTCCATAATCTCTACAGGTTCCTTAATCTCATCCAATGGCACATGCAGGCTAGCATCCGCCAAACACTTCTTTAGGTTTGACACGTGAAATGTGTCATGTATACCACTCATTTCCTCAAACAATCTTAACCGATATGCTATAGGACCCATCCTTTTAAGAATCTCAAATGACCCTACATACCTCAGGGCTAACTTACCCTTCTTCCTAAAATGAACCACACCCTTCCAAGGCGACACCTTTAGCATGACACGATCTTCAACCTCAAATTCCAACGGTTTATGCCTGTTGTTAGCATAGCTCTTTTAACGATCTCTCGTCGCTTTGAGATTCTCTTTTATAACCACTACTTTATCAGTCGTTTCCTGCACCAATTTGGGTCCAATCAAACTACCTTTCCCAATTTCAGCTCATAACATGGGTGACCACCATTTTCTTCCATATAGTGCTTCGAACGGAGCACACCAAATGCTAGTGTGATAACTGTTGTTATAATAAAACTCAGCTAACGGTAGGTAGACATCCCAACTACCACCAAAGTCTATCACACATGCCCTTAACATATCCTCCAACATCTGAATTGTACGCTCACTCTGTCCATCTATCTGAGGGTGATAAGCCATGCTCATATCCAATCGCGTTCCTAAGGTTTTTTGAAATGTTTTCCAGAGACGTGATGTAAACCATGCATCACGATCCAAAATAATCAACACAAACACTCCATGACACGCGACAATTTCATCGGTGTACAACCTCGCCAATTTCTCTGTACTATAATCTGCACATATTGCCTGAAAATGTGTTGATTTGGTCAATCTATCAACTACAACCCATATTGCATCGTGCCCACTCCTTGTTCTAGGTAACTTTATGATGTAGTCCATGGTGATGTTTTCCCACTTCTATTCAGGTATCTCTTGTTGTTGTAATAAGCCCAAAGGCCTTTGATTCTCAGCCTTCACCTTTGCACAAGTTAAACATTCGCTAACATAGGTAGCAATATCCCTCTTCATTCCTGGCCACCAGTATATATTTCAAAGGTCATAGTACATCTTATCCGCTCCAGGATGTACGGAATACTTAGACTTATGAGCCTCATCCATAATTGTTGTTCTCACACCTCCTACTAACGGAACCCATGTTATAACAACCCGTAAATTTTCATCAATGTAAATATCCATCTATTAAGTTAGATGCAACGTACTATCTATCTATTATATATGAACCACCTTTTTCAGGGAAATTTTTTTCTTTATTACATTACTTGCATTACCAATATCTCAATATGCAACATAACTTGCATATCTAAAGTTAACGAGCTCACGCAACCTATCTATGACAATCCTATCTTCATATATGTCAAGCAAACATCATAATATGTCAAGTCAATATCATAATATGATTATTACAAAGTACATTACTCATATAATGTACCAATTGCAACATTATATCAAAATAGGCTTTAAACCGTTATCATATGCCTCTAAACCCTAATTCCATGAAAAGTTAACATCTAAATTGAATACACAAGCTACTAAAGCATATGTATAGATAATATAACATCCCATTTGAAATATAAACTTCCTCCAAGTCAAAGTACAAGTCTCTAAAAGTTCAATGTA
>BQNB010186039.1:0-12163 GCA_026074375.1 Tanacetum coccineum
CTTTTGCTTATTATTATCAGTTTTAGTGCTAAATCATTCCCTGTGACATTCAAACACAAATCATCAATCGTTCTTCGATTTTCCATTCCAGCCTCGTTGGGACATAACGACCCGGGAACACTCTATACTGCTTCCGGTTTTCTTGGTCTCGCGCGTTTTCGTCCCTTGTTGTGTATTTATACATGTTTGTATTTGTTTACATATTTGAGGGGTGAGTTCGCGCGTAGTCAGTGGGCAGTTTTGAGCAGAAAGAATGAGTGCAAAAGGTGAGAAAAATTATTGGAAAATAGTCCAGTATTTATAGGACAAAAAGGAGGAGAGGGGTCTATGGTCGGCCCCCTTAAAATTAAGGGGGCCGCCCATGTAATTAAAGGGGTCGCCCCTTATTTAGACGCTCCCTTTTTGTCCTATTTAGGGGAGGTGTTTACTGGATCATTTCTAGCCGTTTTAGGTCCGAAAATTCGAAATTCAAAATGTTTATTTTGAATAAAACATTTATTTTAAATGTAAAAAAATGTTTTGTGATGTTTATAAAAAGTTTACAACATTTTATAAAAGTTTCCTTTGATCATAAAATGCATCAAGCATTTGTTAATATAAGTTTGAAATGAATATTTACTACTAAATACTTGTTTACGTTTAATTTTACGTTGAACGTTTTTATATTTTGTGATTATCAAAACGTAAAGATGTGAAAAAATATTATTAATGTTTTTAGGCATTATATTTTATCAACAAATAAATTTTGACTCGATTGAGCGTGTTGAGCTCTAAATTGTTCCTTAACTTTTAGACTAAGCATTCGCGGATCTTTGCGAAGAACGAGAAATGATAGAGTTAATTATGAGTTAGATGCTAAACAAGGATTAGTTGGAAATCTTAAGAGCTCATAAGTGTAGTTTGTGGATTTTCTCTCCCATAAGCTTTTAACCGGACTAATAATACGTGCTCTCTTCGAAAATTAAACTTAAATCAACAATTTTTGAAATATAGTCGATATCAATAATTCTAGTTCAAATTTATACTTAAATTTTCTAAAAAGAAATTTTCTCTATATCGTGGTATTATATGTTAAAGCAAAAAAAAGGATGAAAAATGAGGTAATAATAATAATAAACTGTGGGCTGATAAAAGTTTACTGCATCTTGCTGGCTCACAACCGATGTTGCAGTCTTCTAAATAAGGCACATAGTAATTATCTGAGACTGATAAAAGTTTGCTGCATTTTGTCGGCTCACAACCGATGTTGCAGCCTTCTAAAAGGTCGAGGATTTCCTTAGTTTAAAGGATGTGTAATTATATTAAGTGTAGTAAATATGATTTAATAAATATAGGGAAAAACTCTTTTTCTTAAATTTAAATATGCTTTTGAACTAAGACTATTCCGTTTTTAAGTTGTGATTTTATGTATATACGGGAAACCTAAGAGTTTTTGAAACCGAAGGTCGTGAGTCCCGATACTAGTCTTTGTGGGGTGTCAAAAGCCTGGTCACTTAGCCGCAAGGTTGGGATGTGCCGAGACGAAAGTCGCTACATGGGATAATCTCGCCTTTAAACTCATTACTTTTGGGTGGAACGTGAAGCATAGAAATTTTGCAAAACGTTTGATCTATGGTTGAAATTCGAAATAAGCACATTCACCTAAGATATAATAACTGTCGGGAGCTAAAAGTTTCACAAGGTACAAATATGAGTAGTTTAGCATCTTAACTTGTGTTTAACGGTGATTTCATTTTTAAGCTTGGTTTGGAACAAGTGAAAAGTCGGGAACGATGAATTTATCCTTTTTGGGGCATATTAGGATTGAAATGTTTCTTGTTCTATGATCCCTAACGGTTATGAAAATAACGAAAGTCAAACACGTTAGTTAGTTGCTTGAAATGAAAAGTAAAAAAAATGAGAAAAAGGAAAAATACAAAAATATGTGGGGGAATAAGAGTAAATATTTAAAAACGAGGCTTTTCAAAACTTATGAGTCTTTAATTCCCTTTGATGAACACTTAGCTACTTTTCGAGGTAATTAGTCAAGGGGGATTGAGATTCTTAGTTTTCTTAAGTGTTTACATATGGCATTACGTGAGGACACGACAATAGTTTAGTATGGGAGATTTTGGTATGTGCTTAATTACACATACCATTTACCTAATAAAACGAGCTTATTTGACCAAAAATATAAGAAAAATGCCAAATATATGCTTGTTTTGCTATTTGTGTTGAGCAGGTATCGGATATTCACTAAAGGACAAAAATCAAGCAAAAACGAACAAAACCGAGCACGGGAATGAAAAGAGCGTGAAAAGTCAAAAAGTCAAAGTCAACTAAAAAGTCGACCAAGTCAAAGTCAAAAGTCAAAGACGAAGCCGGTATCGAAGAAATGTTAAATGGGCCAACCCGTACCCATCTAATGGGCCGGGTCAGCCCATTAAAACATTATGAAGACCATAAAAAGCCCAAAGTTAAATATATACTTACCTGAACCAATAACAAAGCCCAAACCCACTTAACAGCCCAACCATATGGCTGTTAAGTCATTTACAAAACCAATCCTTATTCCTTCACACCGTTAGTCTAAAAGGACTAACAATGTCAGTCCAAAAGGACTAACGGTGCAAACACTTATCAAATTCAGGGGATTAACGACCGTTATCTTCCAATTCCCCAAAAACATATAAAACCCTTTCCCGCCAAGCTACTATTCACCATCCCCTGTCACTCTCACCTCGACCTCCCCCCTGCATCCAAACAAACCATCCCTCTCACCTTCAACCCCACTTAGCAAGATGCCAATTCCACCTTGGCAATCCTCTACATTTTGATTCGTTAGACAAAATCAAGGGCTTAGATGAATAGACTTGGTGAACAAGATTTTTGGATGGCTATGATGAAGTCTTGAAGTTACTCACACAAAAAAACAACCTCTCACTCACTCACAAAACTAGCACAAAGAAGAAGACCCGAAGACTTAGTTTTTTTTATAAATAGGTCATTTGTAAGCCATTAGGGCATCTAGTTTTTTATGTAGTTTTTAATCTAGTTTTTTAAGTTTTTAGTTTCAGCTTATATTTAATATTTTTTAGCTTATTGTAATTTTTTAAAAGCCTTGTACTTTTTTTATTAAGTTTAATGAAAATTGAGTTTTTATGTTAATCTGTTTTTTAAGTTAATGCATTATATGTTTTGAAAACTGTTTGTTTAAACTCACAAAAGCTCTTTTTACTTACTTAAAGCTGTTAACTTAAGTACTATAAGTTTTCCAATAACTTATAGTGCCTAAGTCATTTTTACCAAAATTTATTATAAAAGCTATTTGGAAGATAAACCAGAAATGGAAGGGCTTATATGGGTTTCACTAGCTTGTGTTTGACAAGCTAGAGCTTGTAGATCAGCTTATTATAAGCTTATTTTCCCTATTTAGAGCAAGGGCTTTGTAAGTTCTTTATTTTCAAAATTCTAGCTTAAACTGCTTATTGCTTATTTTCTGCTTATTTACTGTTCATTTGTGCTTATTGTTGCTTATTAGTGCTGTTATGGCTTATTTATGCTTACTTATAGGTTAGATTTCATTTGTTCATATTTTTCTTTAAGATTGCACTTGTAGCTAAAAAACTTCTTATTGAGTTTGCTTATTTAAAAGTGGTTATCTTCTGTTGGAATTTGCTTATTAAACCTTATAATTGCTAGTTCATAATCTTTCTTTGAAAACTTTAGCTTAAAACAGTCTCTAACAAGTCAAAAATGCTAAATTAGGTTTTTAAAAGGGTGTTTGGGACAGCAGCATTAACCAAGGATAATACTGTTTGACCATTCATTGACCTTTAAGCCAACTTTGTTAAGCTTAATATTGACCTTATAATATGTTTCCAAAAGATTTTCATAGTTTTCTACTCAGTTTCTAGGTTAAGCTATGTGCTTTTAGAATCTGTGGACTCAAAACTGTTTTTATAAGCTTATGTACTTAGATCTTTGTTAGCTGCATTTTAGTGGTTGTTTTCTTGCTTGTTTAGGCCTTAATATGCAGTAGAAATAGGTTAGTTTAGGTGTGCATGTATCATTTGAGTTTTAGTTTAAATCTGTTAAAGTTATCAAGTCTACTTTCTAACTTTAAAGGTCCTTTTTCATTTTCAAAATTAGGTTAGTTAAATTAGTTTTTAGAATCTGAATTTGAGAGCATAAGCTCATTGGTTGGCGATCTTCATCTGTTTTAGCTTATTTCACCTTTTAGAAGTCTTTTTTTAGTTTAATTTAGGCCTGCAAAAAGCCATTAAAGCTTAAAATTCACTCAGCACTTGCTGAGTGAAACCACCATTTTCATTCAGCTTTTTCCTAGTTCATTTGATTTTCAAAATGTTTTCTAATTGCTGTTTTAGATAGCTTATAGTACCAGCTTTTAAGTTTTATAGGTCTCAAAGCCATAAGGTTCCACTAACTAGCTTAAAATAAGCTAGAAAGTGCCCATTTTGGCTGTTTGGTTAAAAGTTTTTAGCCAAAACTGCTTATTTGATTTATGTGCTTATTTGCTTGTGTCTTTTGCTTATTTCAGCCTGTAATTGCTTATTATGCTTGTTTAAGTCTGTTTTGTGCTTATTTGCTCAGTTGTAGCTTATTTTAAGCTTATTTGCAAATTTGAGTATTCTTCCTTTTAGTTCTAAGTTAAATATGTCCTCTTGTCTTTTCATGCTTTTTAGCTTATTTAATTCAGCTTATTTCTAGGTTTAAGTGCTTATTAGGTTTAGGTATTCAGCTGTCTAAGCTTATTTTTCTTTTTCCTTAGCTTATTTAGTTTTTTAAAATGCTCAACACTTAGCCTTGATGCCTTTTATTGCTTTTAACCAAATCTGTTACTTTTCATAGCTTATTTTTGTGCTTATTTGTGGTTTCTGCAAAAAAGTCATTTTTCAAAAAGTGCTTATTTTCAAGTCCTTAAGCTTTTCTTTAAAAAAATTTGCAAAATAAAAAAACATTGGGAAAGTGGGAAGCCCAAGGTGAGCCAAGACTCGAACCCTGGACCTCTACCACCCTCAACCAATGCTTTAACATTGCACTCTACTACACACTCGCCCTTGGGTCTTTTTCAGTTTTCCTTTGCAATATTTATTATTTAACCTCTTTTTCCCCATTTTAGCTATAAGCCACTTTCTGCTTATTTATAACTTATTCAAATAAGCTGTTTCACCCTTTCATTCTTCATAGGATTAGCACTACTCAAAGCACTTTTCCTGAATTTTTCATAATTTTCCAAATTCGTTTAGTACTTTTAATTAATTTTTTAGATTAAAACCGTGTTTAATTCATAATAAAAAATTTAAAAATAAAAAATATATAATTCTTTTTTCTAAAATTTTCTTTTATCATTTAGGATGTTTAAAAATTAAATTTGCATTTTTAGGGTTAAAATTGTAGAATTTAGTTTTTTAAAGAACGGGATTTATATCCCGTTATCGTTTTTAGGTTTTTAGCTTAAATTGCTTTCGTTTTAGGGTTTCTTTTACTTGTTTTTACTTATTATTAGTAGAAATAGATACAATCCAATCAAATCATTGACCATTCAAACGCGCGATCACGAACTTAATCACGATTTTCAATTCATGCCTCGACGGGAAACGACCCGGGAAGGTCTTTTAGGGTTTTTACTTTGGATAAAAGTAACTCTTTTAAAAGCCTTACACAATACTTATCTCTTTATTATTGATCTTATCCTTATTATATATAATATTATATTATATTTATATATATTAAGTGGTCTAGTCATGTACCTAGAATAGTCGTCTACTATTACTAAGGTATAGTGGTTTCCTCCCTAACTTCGTACAGCGGATGGACCAAAGAGATCCATATGGAGAAGTTCCAAGCATCTAGTCGTTGAGACCATATTCTTAGTTTTGTGACTAGCGTAAGCTTGTTTTCCAATTTTACAAGCATCACAAAAGTGTTGATCAAACTTAAGCTTAGGTAAATTTCTAACTAGTTCCTTAGAGGCTAACGATTAAATGAGACTAGCGTGACCTAATCTCATATGCCACAAAGTGGAGTTTTCATCAATCGTTGCAAGATAAATTTTGTCTTTCGGCTTATTTCCTAATTTCATCACATATAAGCCTTTCTCCTAATACCTCTACCTATAACCTTATCGTCCTTAGTGATTTCACTATCGTGTTTGAGAAAGTTACTCTACATTTATTATCACGTATTTGACCTACACTTAACAAGTTAAATCTTAAGTTATCTACATGTTCTACATTATCTATATTGACAGAGTCATTAGAAATCGTACCTTTGCCAATGATGTTACCACGAAGATTACTGACGCTACCTCTATTGTATGGCTTGTAGGTTGAGAATAGCTTTCGGTTACCCGTCATATGTTTAGAGCATCCACTATCTTTTATCTACTCATCGGGTTCCAAGTTGACTCCAAGGCATGTCTATTTATATAAAGACAACAACTCAAACATTTGGCCCCAATATCCCATGGGTCCAAAGTTGTTAGTGCTAAACATCCCTTTTATTTGATGCATTTGATTGGGATGTGGAAATAGAGGACATATTCCCCATGGCATGTAACTTTGAGGTTGGAAGTTATTCCATGTTATAGGAAAACCACGAGGTTGGTTTTTACGACCAACATTTCTTTTTGGTTGCGGTGTCTTAGAACGTATATAATGATTATTGACACTTCTAGGTGGTGGAGTTTTTTTTACCTAAGATTTGATTTATAAAATCCAACTCCGGGTTTTAACGATGGTTTATAAAATTGTTTAATTTCATTATCACTAGCAACGGGAATTTTTACATTGTTAACAATTATATGTTTTGGTCTTGGACCCAAAATGGATTTTTGAAAAATAACATATTTGTCTTTTTCTGACGAACAAACAGCTGGTCCCTGAGTTGCTTTGGGGGTCGTCTGTACATTCTGGGGACCGCCTTCAGCAATTGGGGGACCGCCACCAGAGGACGTCTCTTTTTGAGATTTCATAAATTTTATTTCCTGAGTCCCGCTTGTTGATGCTTCAAATGAGTTAAACCCTAGACCTAATTTATCTCCGAAGGGTTTTTTATTACTCAACATTTCAGTTAGAGAATGTGTACTCTTTTCAAATTGAGTTAGCTTAAAAGCTTCCTATTTAAGTTTTTCGTTGTCGACTTTAAGTATTTGACACTTTGTACATTCGATATCAACTCCCTTGTTTTTCTCGAATTTAGACAACTTTTCTTTTAACTCACTAATTTCATTTTCTAAACTATTTCTAATGGCTTAAAATTGTTTGTTCTCAGTAATTATTTTTAGACTCATCTTGCATAGTTTATCATATTCACTATCTAAAATAAGATAATCTATTGATGAATTTTCATCACTAAAGTAAGAGGAATCAGAACATACCTCACTAGATGCTTGAGCCACGAGACATGTTTCGTCCCTAGCCTTTTCATCATCTTCCTCATCGCTATCACTCTAAGAATCTCCAACGAATGCTCTTTGGTTCTTGTCTTTTGGTGGTTTTGGACATTCTCCAATGAGATGATTTGGATCTCTACATCTAAAACACTTCCTGTCACTTTTTCCATTCTTGTCGTCTCGGCTTCTTTGAAATGTCTTTTTGTCATTTTTAGGTTGTCTTACAAACCTACCTCTTCTCTTGAAGAACTTCTTGAAGTCTCTAACCGCCATGACGTACTCTTCGTCTTCACTTCCGAAAGTCAAACATTCTTCATCACTAGATTCCTTTTTAGCCTTCAAAGCAAGAGATCTCCTTTCTCCTTTAGCTTTGACTATTTCGGAATCTTTCTTGATGATCATCTCGTAAACTTTAAGGTTCCCGATGAGTTAATTAAGAGATAGTGATGTCAAGTCTTTTGACTCTTTAATCGCAGTGACCTTTGCTCTCCATTTAGGATGTAGAGCCTTAAGAAACTTCCTATCATAGTTTCTGCTAGAATAACCTTCATCAAAAGCTTTTAGACTAGTAATAAATCTAGCAAAAGCACTATCTATAAATTCGTCTTTGAAAATGATGAATTGTTCATATTGTTGTACCAAAAGGTCAATCTTGTTATCTTTGACTTGGCTATTACCTTGATGGGCGATTAACAAAGTTTTCCAAATTTCTTTTGCCATATTACACATGAAAATTCTTTCATATTCTTTTCTTGGCAAAGCATTATAAATAACCATTTTAGCTTTGTTATTTTTCGCAAATCTTTTCTTAAGTTCATCACTTTGTTTTTCAAAAGGGACAAACTTATCTAGTTTGGTTTCCGGATTATTTTTAATGGGTTGAAAATCACCATTGGTAATAACATGCCAAAGATCAAGATCTTTTGATTTTACATATGTTTCGAATCTATTTTTCCAATAAATAAAACTAATGCTTTCGAAAAGTGGTGGTCTTTGCATAGATTGCCCTTGCCCTTCTAGATATTTGTCGGAATCAATAGATCGATCCAAGCTTTAAAATACAGTATATTTTAAAAATCTTGAGTGACCTCGGCTTCTGATACCAATTGTGAAAACTAGAAGGGGGGTTGAATAGTTTACCGATTAATTAGATTTTTAAAAACTTTGCTTATAAAAACACTAGATTCGAATATATGCAAGATCAACTCACAATATGAACAACCAACGTATCTAACTACTTGCGACATAAACACAATACAAAAAATAAATATTAAGAATAAGTAAAAGATAAAAGGTAAGAGAAAGAACAATCAAATCACAACATCGAGATTTATAGTGAGTTGGCTACAAAACTCTTCATCGCCCTACTCCACTCCCCGAGTATCCCACTCGAGATTTCACTATGTCAACAAGCTGCCTTTAGGCGGAGAAAACCGTTTACACATCGCTTACGTTTTTTTCTGACACTAAGCTAAATTTCGAGTCCTAATCTTAGCTAGAACCAGTCTACCACTTCACCAATGTATTTTAAGGACTAAAATACTAACCAACACAAGATCTACATTATCAGATTTACACACTATCTGATTTTACACGCAAACACGAGATCAAGAAAATAGAGGTTTGGATCGTAGAAGAATAGAGGATAAATCACTAATCTATAACACTTCATTTCTTGGCGAATACGAGTGTTCTTCTCTTGCACTTGATAGAAGAGGAAAGAAGGTAGAAGATGAGATTTGATCACTTAAAACAAGATTAAACTATGTTAGTGATCAAGAGATTTAAAGAGAGAAAGAAGGATTTAGAGAGAGAAAGTTATCTGAAAAATTCATGCTAAGAGGTGTGTTTTTCTGTAGAGAATAGTGTAGTATTTATAGCCAGGAAAAACCAACGTCTCCTGTGGGCGGTCCCAGATATATCTAAGGGACGTCCTGCCTATTAGGGGGCCACTCCTAGGTAGACGCTCTATTTTTTGTCTTTTAGTGGGGAAGGTTAAATCTGGTGTGGAACCTTTTATTTTAGGGAAAAAACCAGATTTGAATTTTTATAATTAAATAAAATATTTCTTTTATAAATAAAAATATTTTGTATATTTTCATTTTTATAAAAATACCTTTTTAGAAATGTAATGGTTAAGAAAAAATATTTTCTTAATCATTAATCATGTTTAATGATTTGTTTATTCATACCTTAAGTGATTTACGTCGAAATAGAAATTTACGATTAATAACACGTAAACGTTTATTTTTATTGTAGGCATTTTTACATTTTGTCATCTTTAAACGTAGAGGAGTCAAAAAATATAAATAACGTTTTTAGGCATTATTTTTATTAACATTCAAGATCTGCTATTGTAAGCTCGTCCTTCTGGGTAAGTGCTTTAAGCTTCTTTTCTATAGCGACAGTAGATGGTCTAAGAATATGATTCTCGTTTTGATCGATATCTAATTTTAAAAGCAGATTGAACCATGTTGTCCTTCTTTTAGTAGCACCTGTAGGCCCTGACTTAGTGTACCATTCTGGATTTAGACGAGTCCGAATATATTCATCTTCTTGGTCTAAGGGTTGCATGGTAGGAGTGTCATTTTGTGCATGAACCACGGAATATTTGTTTCTCCTTGATGGTCTAGAAGAAGGTTCACCAACATCCTTTGTTTTTTTCTTCCTGTTCTCCCCCTCACGATTATTGGGAGGATCCTGATTATTATGAGACCTCTTGTGAAAGGATGGCTCATCCTCTTGAGCATTAAGTGTATCGAGACAGATGGATTCATATAGAGTGTCATAAAGCTTCTGATTAGTTAGATTAGTCGTATTTGACTTGCACTCATGAATTTTGTGCATCAGCTTTAACTTTAAATCCATGCCTGAGAGATCATCAGTGGAGGTGGATGGTTTGGTGAATAGACTGATCTGGTTATTTTATATAACTTCAAGCACAGAGGTGTTAAGACGAGGCCTAACATAGTTTACAACCGCTTTTGGGATATAAGTAGGTGGAAGCTTCTTTATCTCTGTCAGAACTCTTGCTTGGACAGCTTTTTCAAATGCTTCAGAAACATTAAAATTTGTAAGAGCTTCAAGCTTCTGATCATATTCTTTGAATTTCTGTGCGATTGCCTTTTTGAAGTTGATCTTCCTCATATTCTTTTTCGCCTTTTGCATCAACTTCTTTGCTTTGGCTTAGAGTGAGCTTGGTTGGGGAGTTGTTGCAGTATATGGAATTTTCTTTGCTGGTAGAGATGGTATATGATGAGCATTCTCGTCTGAAAATATTTCCTGCAATAAAACGTTTGTTGCTTGAACATCTACATGTGTACCAAATGGTACTTCAGATGCACCTGATATATAGCTTGTTAACTTAGGATTTCCCTCTAAGTAAATTACCGCTGAGGTTGTTTGAGCATCAGTATAAACTAGATTACTCACAAAATCTATCAATTCATTAGCAAGTGTTTCATTCAAAAGATTCTGAATGAAATCCAATAAGGTACTTGTAACTGTGGGACTGAAGTAGGTAGACTTGGGTGTTTCTGTGGACGTATTATACATGAACACACCAAATCTTGCATCATCATCATCTCCATTTGGATTATCATTAGATAGATCCATATCAGAATTGTTAGCATCATCAGGTTCATTATCACTTTCTCTATTGTGTCTGAACATTAAGAGTAGAGTATTGCATCACTGTCAGTATCTGAATCAGCATTGTAACGCCCCGACCCAGAAGGGTAGAAGTATTACAAATATGGTGTGACATCAAAAGCATACACAATCATAACACAAGCATAAACAGCGGAAGTCTTAAATAAATAACCAAAGGAAATAAGTCAACACGACTTAAGGTACATAAATTCTCCAAGGATAAACATATCCAAACGAAATAACAAATGTCTTGAAAAGAAACAATTCATATATCAAAGGTAAGATCTCTAGGGTAGTCCACACTCAGCACTCATAACCCAAAAGCAAACCCCAGCTCCTAGCTTAGATACCTGCCGCAGGAAAAGAAAGTGCGGCTGAGCTTACAAAGCCCAGTGAACAGATATATATAATCGAAAGCAAAAGATAACGGAAATCAAAGGATATGATACAAGGTACAAATGATATCATAATACGGAATCAAAGGGATACAAATGTAAGGTAAGACAAATCAGAATATCAAATCATAGGGAAAGGTAAGATGACTAAGAGAATCAAATTAGGTTAAGTTCAATCACCAAGCCCAAACAAATCATATCAAAGTAACCATGGAGTAGCTAGCTCCAAATGTGAAAGACGTGGATTGCACCCAATCATCAGTCACCAAATATCCAAATATCATAATGTCATAATCCATCGAATACAAAACAAATCTAGGATGCATCCATACGCCCCTTAAACAAATAATAATCTTCATAATGCGCATATAATATCAAATGGGGGACGGCGTGAGAAATCACTCACTCACACATGAGTCATGCCAAAGGTGCATCAATGACACGGCCATGTTACCTTCATGGCTAGGAAACAAATATTGGCTCGGGTCTCAAACTGAAGGGTTCAAAGCAAAGTCATATCAAAGCTCATTTCAAAGGGATCATAGCAAAGGTTCAATGCCAAATGTTCAAATATCAAAGGTAGCATATCAGGGTTCAAATAACAACATATCATATAGGAGAACCAAGATAAAAGGCTCAGAGCAAATGTAAAACCCTAAAATCAGAACAAGTGCAAAATTACCAAAATGCCCCTAATGTCAGAAAATTTAATAAAAGCATG
>BQNB010186043.1:0-12163 GCA_026074375.1 Tanacetum coccineum
ATATTTGGATCAAGTGGAAGTGCAATGCTTGTCTTTCTTCCAACAACATTAACTTCATTTGTGCTAGTAGCATTAAGATTGTTAATGTTGTTAACATTATCTTCCTGCTCTTGATCAATACCTTCACTATCTTTTCTTTGATTTTCATCAACCTTCTTTCCATGATTAGTTGAAGGTTTGAATCCAGCATCATGTGAACTCTTTAAACTTTGAGAGAATGGTGGATCAGCAGTCCATAATAGTAGCAGTATATAATCTTTGCCAGGTACTATCTCCATACTAGCTTTACATGCATCATCACATGCTTTTGTACCTGCATTACCATTAGACTGATTTCCTGCAACAACTGGCTTATAATTCATTGACTTTGTTAGTTCATCAATATCAAAAATCCAATTTGGTCGACTTCCTCCAATATTGGTGTATTCTCATTAAACTGGACATGCATGTCCTCTTCAACTATCCTAGTTCTAGTGTTGAATACTCTAAACGCTTTACTATTGATTGAGTACCCAACCAAGAATCCTTCATCAGCCTTACCATTAAACTTACCTAAGTAATCTATGGTATTGAGAATTGTAACAAGACACCCAAATAGTCTCATAAAGCCTAAAGCTGGGTTTCTACCAAGCAAAAGTTCATAAGGGGTCTTGTTATGAGGCTTAGTTACTAATACCCTATTCTGCACATAGCAAGCAGTACTAACTGCTTCAGCCCAAAAAGTAGTAGGCAGCTTAGAATCAGCTAGCATTTTCCTAGCAGCCTCAATTAGTGTTCTATTTTTCCTCTCAGCTACTCCATTTTGTTAAGGAGTTCTAGCTACACTAAATTCTCTCTTAATACATTTTCTCTCACAAAACTGATTCATCTCCTTATTCTTGAACTCAGTTCCATTGTCACACCTAATTAGCTTAACCATCATGATCCTATTAGATTTTCTACTCCAGTTATAAAGGACTTAAGAATGCCACTAGTCTCATCCTTAGTAGCTAGAAAGAAAACCCAACTAAACCTATTATAATCATCTGTGACAACTAGGCAATACATCTTTTTCATTAAGCTTTTTACAAATGTTAGACCAAACAAATCTATGTGCAACATATGTAAAGGTTGGCTGATTTAACTTACTGTTTTGGACTTACAGAACTGCTCTAATGTTGCTTACCCTTCCCCACTTTTGACAAGCAACGCAGGTTTGATCATTTTCAAAAAGTTTTGAAGGTAAACCTCTTACAAGATTTCTCTCAACCAGTTTATTCATAGTTTTGAAATTTATGTGTCCAAGTCTCCTATGCCAAAGTTTAGATTCACCAGATGTGACTTTTGCAAAAAGATAAGTTAGACCTCCTTTAGGAACAATATTCTTTAAATCAACACTATACATATTGTTCTTTTTAGGAACTTTAAGTAAAACATGACTTTTCATCAGTTGTCACTTAATGTATTGGAGTTAAGAAACAATTTATTTAAAGTCTTTAAAGAGGAACACTATTTCTTTTTGTCATCATATTTGTAGACACTAAAGAGGTTAAAACTATAATTCTCTTACTAAAATACCACATTCTTAAAATATAACTATATTACCAGTTTTGATTGTACTCTTGCCATGTGATTTTCACTCCTTTAAGAGGTTAGTTACCTCTAAAGGAACATATCCTCCATCAATTTCTTCAAATGTCAGTAATGATAGGACATTTTCATGTCATGTGACTTTGAGCATCCCACTGTCAATCACTCCTTTCTATCTTAAATCTTGTTGTGGATTGCCCTTGCACATTAGGTATGAAATTCGTCTCTTTTTAGGGACCAAGCCATCAGACGACTTGGATATGCTGGTGCTTCAATATAATCAAAACCTTTTGAGAATGGTGATGCTATTGTTTAGTTTAAGAAAACATGGTCTATTACTTTAGTCTTTAGTTTCTAAACCCAACAAGCTGAGGCCTTAACAGCATTAACTTGGTTTCCCTTAACAGGATTAAGTACTGCTTTTGGCCTAGCAGCATTAACTACTGCTTTCGGCCTAGTAGTATTAACTTTCTTACCACTAATAGTATTAACCCTCTTATTAAAATTACTGTTTTTAGTTATTGTTTTGTTGTTAATGGTCCTTCTAATAGTTGAATGTGCTTTATTAAAAACATTTGTCATTGCTCTTGCACTATTCACTATTGTTCTAGGTTGAGCAGTATTAAATGGTCTTGCAGTAGTAATTGATACTAGGCCAGACCTCATCAATGCTGCTTTTAGAACCATGTTACTTTTAGGACTGGGGTGAGTCATTCTAGAAAAAATTTGGTGATTTACCCTTTGAGTATAGTTCCACACTGGTTTTACCATCTTTTTATTATTAAGCAGTCTCTAATAGTTATTACAATCATACTGCAGGTGATCGAAACTTCCACATACATAACAAGCTTTGTTAAACATCTCAAAATTACTTCCTAGTCTCTGAGACATCATATTATTCTAGTTTCTTTGATTACCTTTAGGAGTATGAGTGTTTTGTCTATTTTGATTAACATGATGAACAGTTTTCCTAGGATTTTTTACTTGCTCTTTAGATTTAACAAACTCTATTTTAGCAAAACTAGACTTAACTGTTTTCATCTCTTTCTTAGCCCGAGGCACATTTTCTTCCTCACTATCAGATACCTAATCCTCAATAATTGGAACACCATTATTCTTCCTAACTGCTTTAGGCTTATCTGCACTAGCCTTAGCTTCACTAGTCTCAACTATAGGCTTCTTAACTGTAGGCTCACTAACTATAGGCTCATTTACAAACTATTCTAGACCAGAGAATGAAAAATCAGGTTTTGGAGGCATAAAGTTTCCTGTATAGGGAGGTGGAACAACATTATACCCTAAACATATTTTGCACTTATCAACTATCTGGCAGTCTAGTAGTTTGCTTAAGTTTTTAGATGAATTCTCAAAATTTACTATTGTTAGCTGAATTTCATCTTTTTTTTTTAGCCAGTTCCAACTTCCTCCTAAGCTCTGTAATGGCTACTTCTCTTAAATGAATCTCATGTTTTAAGACCTTGATATCTTCCTCATAAACAGACTCATTTTTCTTATACACTAGAAGTCTTGCTTCTACAGACTCTAAACATGTTTTATAAGTAATAGCATTTATCTTAGATGTCCTTAAATCTTTTAACAGTTTTTCATTTTGTTTTATAAGAATTTTAACATTTTCCAAACAAGATGATGAAAAATTTGAATTAGTAGATACCTCAGAGTTAGAACTTGTATAAGAGTAAGCCATGAGTGCAAAGTTAGTTGGATCTTCTTCTGCTTGATCACTCCAATCATAATTACCAAGACCATCAAATGAGATCAAAGCATTGGAAGTAGTTGTCTCGACCGGCACAACCCTTCTTGTGTTCTCCCTATTCCTGTTTTCTTGGTTTGTTGGAGCCTTGTACTCCCTTGCAAAGTTTCCCCTTTTGTGGCAGTTGTAACACTCCACCTTGGACTTATCATACGAATGTTTCTATTCCAGTTCTCATGTAAGTTTCTTCCATGTTCTTCAAGAAATCTCCATGCCTCATTATGCGCATAGCACAATCTGCCACCTCAAGTCCATCGTTTCCTAAATCATCATGATTAATTTTGTTGTAAGTCCTACATTGGTAAGTTGTGACTTTTTTGGTTGGATTTCAAAAGAAAGCTTAGATACAGCATCACTCAAGTTATCAATTGTTGTTGAGTTTACAGCAGTAGCTTGAGTGTTTGTAGTTTATTAGCTCTCTTTATGAGGCAAGTATTAACCGCATCCTTTTGTAACTGACTAGTGCTATTTGAGGACACAATGGGACATTTTGTTGTGTTTGTGTTTGAAGCTTGTGTCTTCTTGACATTTGGCTTCATTCGTGTCGTCAGTTGTTGTAATGTATCATTAAGCTTAACATATATCTATCTCAGGTTGTTCCTTCATACATTTGGTATGTTGATTGTGTCCATTCTGGTGACAAACTTCTTAAGAACTTTTGATTCACATCTTCTCGTGAGATACTTTCACCATGAATCTCTAACTGACCTGATAGCTCTTTGAAGCCATTCAAGAGGTTTGATTAAAACCTCTTGAGGCTAGTGCTATAAAAAATTTACATATTGTGCTTTAGAAGATTTCCTCTAAGTTTTTTTTAGGGCTAGCATTCCCTCCAAAACTCTTCTCAATAGCCTGCAGTATATCGACTTGGATCTTTGATGGATGTTAAACTTCAATTGATGATATTAGGGATTCCATCAATAAGTTGTTCTTGCCTTTAACCTCTAACCTCTTTGTGCCTTTTCTCTGCAGTTGCAGGAGCAGGTAGCAATTATTAGTTCTTCAAACACCTTCAACAGTTTGTTATTAGAGGTGCTGATTACCATTTCGTTAGATTCCCATAGAAGAATAATCAACCATTGGATTTTGTACTTTTCACATCCTCATCATCTAAAGCTCATACTTACCTGGTTTAAGCATATGCACTTTTGATGCAGCCACCATATGTACTGAGTCTTGATCTATGTCTTCTTAGCAAAGTTTCTCAAAGTATCAAACTTTTGTGTACCACATGTTGATACCACTTCAATGGATCTTGAATTCCTTATCTTGTGTAAAGTTTAGTTATGCAAGATAAATCATACATAACTTATGATAGAAACTTTGTTTGATAATACTAAAGATTATTGCGGATCTATCTTTAATATAAAAAGAATTCTTCAATGAAACAGTAATTCTAATGAACACAAAAGCTTCAATATATTAATACGAATACTCTAACTAGTATTAGGGTTACAAAACCTTAAAGCTATAACGATATTAAAACAAAAGATTTCTAGATATGATTCTAATATCAAACTCTATGCCCTAAGACCTCCTTTTATACACCAAGGAGTCCTAGTCAATTTACAATATATTACAAAAATTGGTGAGCTGAGAGCGATCTCCAGTCATATGCTTTGAGCATCCGGAGTCCAAATACCACAAAACAATTTGGACAACCTGAGATTGACAAGAGAAGAAGAAGATGGAGCAACTAAAGTATTGGATCCCCGAGATGTACCGGGTTCTGTTTTGTTAGAAATCATAGATTTTGCAATCTTAGGTTTGCTATTGGAACCAATAGTCTTAGGTACCTTAGGTCTCCTGGTATAAACCTTAGTTACTACAGGTTCTTGTGCAACTACTTCTAGAGGAATGGGTTCCCTAAAAGGCACTTCATTAGTGGAGGTAATCCTAGTTAAAGGGCACGCATTTCCAACTAAAGTGAAAGTCCTTCCTGTAGGTCTCCAGTTATATCTAATTTTAGTAAACACTTTTCCTGTAGGTTTCCATTCTTCTTTCTTTTTAGCTTTCTTAACAGACTTAGATTTGGAACACGCATTCATATCAGAAACAAATTTAAGAAAGCACAATTCATGTCTAGCATCAAACATAGAACTATTACATTTAACGCACATTAGCTCAGAATTTGTATTTAATTTGGAATGCTGCACATTTGCATTTCCAGATGGTTCAACAACACAATTCGGTTTATTCAAACAAGACTTAACTATCCTAGAGTGGTCTTCTACTTTATTCTTCTTCTGGGTACTACTTGAAATCTGCAGGATCCTATCATTCTTTGTATTGTCTGTAGACTTTGACCTGCTAGATTTAGTAGACCGGCTTACTCCTGTAGAAGTTGACACAGAATTGTTAGTGGTCTGTTTGGTCTTTGTTTGGGAAGAGCCTAACTGTTTTTGGGATGTGCTTGATGATATGATGGGTTCAGTAAACCTAACTATTTTCTTTTTGTTGATAGGCGTGATTGAAACAAATTTCTCACTTAGGTTTTGTGAATATCAGGGCAAGTATCACAACATAGCCTATCGAACTCTTAAATAAGCTTAAACATACTTACAATCAGAAAGTAAGATGCACAAATCTATAAGGGTTTAGTGAACTTATCTTGTTTCAACTATTTTCCCCTAAGGATAGCAAGCTTGTTCCATATATGTGCTTAAGGTATATATGTGAGCTTCCTATTATACTTATCCTTATGAGCCCATGTAACTACTCAAGGCTCAGAGCTTAATACATTCCTAGAGCAATAGTGGTAGCGTTTTGACACGAGGGTATCATTAGCCATAAATCCATATCCTATAATTTCCTAAGATTAATTTTTAATGCTATTATGACAAAACCTTTTCTTGAAGTTGAGCATTTAAATCAGTAATTTCAAACAGACTTTTGATTTAATTGATTAACCAAGGATTCAGTATGTTCTTTAGCATGAACACGTGATGGTTTAATTGAATCATATAGTTGTTTATAAGTCTGTTTTAAATGCCCTTTTTTAGCACTTATTTTTTTTGCCCAACCCTATGTTCCAGTTCTATGTTGATGGTCTCAATCTCATCTGACCTTTTTCACACTGTTTGTGGTGGAATTTTTATTCAAACGTTTAATGTTTTCCTTGAAGTTCTTGATTGTTGTGTCATTTGCTTGAAGCTCAGCTTTTAAATTGTTCAATTCAAACAAGTGATCAAATGTAGGTTCAGTTTGGTTCACATATGTGTTAGTCTTTTAAAAAAATTCTTTATTAAGTTGCATTGCAAGTTCAAGAGAAATGCATTGTTGTTCAAGTTTAGAAAAGCTTTTCAAAAGTTTATTATACTCATCTTTTTCAACCATGTTGTGTTGTTTGATAAGCTCAGCTTCAAGTTCCAGACACTTGTTGCACTTTTCAACATAATTCACAGAATCATTCATAGCAACAGAAGAATTCACATTCACAGAAGTATTCATATCCACAGAAGAATTCACAATAATATTAACAATATCTTGAGAAATGATTTGATCAAGAGTCGATCGTTTTCATTTAAAACTTGTTTCTTTTGAATTTCAGAACTTTTTGTTTCGAGACGACATTGTTCCACAGCTTGTTCCATTTGATTAAAGACAGTTTAGACTTCGATAATTTCATCAAGAAGACATTGATCAAAATTATTAAAAGTATCCTTTAGTGTCGTTAAAAATTGAATGATTTCATTTACAAAAACTACTTTTGTGTGTTCAAAACCCCACGTTCCTTTAGTTATAGCTGTCGGTGTGGTTCTTTTTTTACCACCTTGTCAAAATCGGCAAGATGATATTTAAGTTGCTTTAAACTTGTATTTACCAAACTTACTTTTGGAAGTTCTTTTGGAACATTAGTTTTAACAGGTGTAGAAGAAGTACTAGGTTCTTCAGAGCTCGGAGAACTCTTTAACCAAAAAGCTTGTTCTGCTGATAATTCTGTTTGTGGAACAAATCGTTTACCAAAATCTTCAGACAATTGATTTAAGACAGCATAATTAACTGGTTTAATGTTAACTTTCTTTTCTAAAACCATTGGATCACTTTGTTTTAAAAGCATTTTGGATTGACTCTCTTCTGAATCAGCAATTGAAATCACATTGGTTTCCTTAGCAATAACAGTACCATCATAAAGCATTGGCCTAATCTGCTGAGCTTTCTTAAGATAGAAAGGATTTTGAAAACCAAGAGCTTGTTTAAGGTTGTTATCATAGAAAACTTGTGGTTTCGTGAGCATATGCACAGTTTGCGCGGATTGACCCATTTTATAAACAATATTGTCCAGTTCTTTAACTTTCTTTTCCAAAGCAATTTCTTTATCAATATTCTTAGCTTCCTTTTCCTTGGATTCGTTTTTGAGAACATTAAATGTTGTTGTTAACGTTTCCTTTTTTCCATGTAATTGTTTAAAAAGAGTTTGTTTTAAGAGAGTTTGATTTCTTTTTTCAAAATCCGCAAACTGAGCATTATTATCCCAAATATACCATCTAATAAAGCTTTTCTTTAGTACTTATAAATCCACAATTTGTCGTTCTTTTTTTTCTAGCAATTTTACCCGTTCTTGTATCTTTCAAGCTCAGCATATACGGCTTCAATGGCCAGTTAGATTGTCCTATTACCCTTGTTTAAATTAAACTTGATTTGACAGTTGTTCAAACACAGATAATATCATGGCATGCTGTATGCAAGAATAATTTATATCCCTGGACACTGCATTTTGTGTTTCACCAAGCAAAAAACTCAAGAGTAAGGAATAGATATTGCTATTCACAGGTTATCTCATTTCTTCTGGATAATTCACAAGAATGAGTTTGTCAGAATACGACATCTCTTGCACATTTTGATTTAGCATATCATTATAAGTGTTGTCAGAGTGTGGTACCTCGAAGAGAACATAATGATTCCGTAACAAGAAAAATTGGCCATAAGAACTACTTTGGCTGTAGAGATCTCGTCACAGTCATAATCATATGCATCCAAATCATCTGGTTGATAAGTTGCATTATGTGTAATGACCGTCTGTGTAACTAGACCTTCTGGGATTGACTGAAAAAGGGAAATTTAGAAATTTTTAAATACAACATATCAGGAAATTCTAGAAAAAGTTTCTTGTCTCCAGAAAACGGCCCCTTAAAATACTGGGCGGCCCCCTAATATATATGGGACCGCCGGGTATTTAAGGGACCGCCATCAGAGGTCACAGATTCTTCTACTGTGACTGTAACACCCCCAAATTGGGTCGCAGAGGAATAAGGTGGGGGGTGGAACTTCAATGATCAATAACACAAGATATATATAGAACGACCAAAAAGTCGTTTAAAACCGATACATTGGATTTGAAAAAGTATTTGTTACATAAGCCCGAAGCTTCACTTGTTCACTTGTTCAAAATACAAAGATTTCTAGCCCATAACAGATATACAAAATGTAATGCGACAAAATCTTTAATGCATGATATCCAAATCAAAACCACCAATGTATCCCTTGCACCTCGTGCTTATTGACCTCCTAAAAAATATTGCTTTAAAACGTCAACAATAATGTTGGTGAATTCATAGGTTTGATAAATCGTATATTATAGGACCACAAGATTTCCCAAGTGTATGATAATGCAACAGATGCAGACATCATATAAATGTAATTACGTTGCCCTAAGCTCATGACACTGAAGCTCGACATGAATGAATACAATATAAATTGCCTACATTGCCCATGTTGATGTTCTAACCCGCAACATCCTATGTTCGACATGGTATACGTTCGTTTGTCCAGTGATAGCTAATCACCCAAACGGGGATGTCAATCCCAATAGATCTATTCATAACATTCGCGCTCACAATCCAGTAATTGACAGTTCATGATAATGGGCTCAACTAGGGTTATCGCTACTTAGGCAACACGTAATCATAAAGTAAAAGTATCCACTTGTGTCCAATTGTAAAACAATGAATGTTTCTCACCCCAAAAACTTGTAAAACAAAATCATGTAAAACGTGGGGCTATGAACTCACCTTGAGTGAGCGAATGTCAAGTATATCACAGAAAATGCGTCACGGTAATGATCGAATGCAACCTAATCCAATATAGGTCGTATAAGCACTAAGCACGTTGAATAACTACTACCATATACAATTCTACATAGCTACATCACCATCTAATTGCGTTTGTGAAATCGTATTTATAAAGTTAAACGTTTATAAATATTTCATTAGTAAAAATGACGTAACTTTATCGTTTTAAGCCCGTTTCTTACGTTTCTTATGTCCACGCTTTCGTATTAAGACGACGTATCAAATTATGACATTTTTGTATTTCATGTCCTCTGGTGAACAGTACTTTTTACTGTTCACACCAGTTATAAAGTTATTTTTATAGTTTTAGTTGTCGTAAAACCCGTAAATGTCGTATTTTATTCGTTATAGCTCCGTTTTTAGCGATTCTTTCGAGCACGTCTTTGTAATTGAAAGTTCTATTTATTTTTGATGTTTTCCAAAAATAAATGTTCCTGATGAACAGTAACTTTTTATAAAATTATTTTTATAAAAGTATTTTTATACATTTAAGTGTATAAACTCGCGTAATTCATAACTCCTTCGTTATCGATTGAAAAATTACGATTCTTATTGATTTGGAATTCTAAAAATATGTAGGATCTGTTAAAAATAATAAACCTTTTATATCAGAAGTATTTGATAACTTGTTTTTATAAAATTTATTTTATAAACCCGGTATTAACGTAGAACGTATATTTGTCGTATCTTTTTCGTTATAAGGCGGTTTTTCGAGTTCTTTACATATTTGGAATCGTCATGAGGTGTACTATCTTTTTAAGACATGATATGGCTGTTACCAAGGTCGAACCAAAACAGCCCCTTTGAAATCAATATGTATACTTATTTATATAACTTGTTTTATGTACTTTTCAACCTAGTAAATTACCACAATCCTCCATAACCTTATTTATCATATATGTTACATATAATAATGTCCATATTTTGTCCAAGAGTCCATAGTATCAAGTCCTTAATAACACCTTTAAATCACAACTTATTATGTAACTTTTAATTACAAGTTATTAAGTAAACCCTAAATTAACAAGTTTGTACATATACATTTTATACTTAAACCAACATGATGCCATACTTATATTTCCTTCATTCCATGGTATTTACAACCACATAACACATGAATAAATGTACAAAATCATAATCACAAGTAAAAATGTGTTTTACATGTTTAAAAGCATCCTAATGGTGATTTTGCTACATAGAACATATATACTCATAAAATCATAAATGTAAATTCATAAAGGGTTTTAGATGACCTTAATGTGATGTAATATGATGACCAACAAAATCCAAACCCTTGTTTAGATTATAAACCCTAGCTTTCACAACCAAGAACCCTAATCCTTGCTTAAACCTTGAAAATGCTTAAACCAATCCTTCTAAACACCTTAGGTTACCTTAGATATCATGTAGGAGTGTGTGTATATGTTGTAAATAAAATTTTGTATGGTTTTGGTATGTTATTGAGTTGAGCCGTGGGCTATAGGGCAAAAGGGAGAGGATTTGTGTTGTTTTTCTTGTAAAGTATGAAGTGTATGTGTTTACTTGCACTTTCTAAGGCATTATATATCATAGGACTTGGTCAAGGAACACTTAGAGGGTTTCATGGAAGTCTTGGTCAAGTTTACTATTGAAGCAAGTAAGAAAAATAAGCCATGGTTCCTAAAAGTAGAGATTATCCCATGAAAACAAGGAGTGGTGTTTTGTAGATATTATCTTTGTACATATCAACCCATATCCGGTTTTATATGTATATGTATGATATATTTTTGTAATTTTTGAGTATTGGGTATAATCGTGGGTATTTGTTGAAGCGTAGAAAAGTTTTGGTGGTTCCGGGTATGCCTAAACGTATTTTATCGCGAAACGTAATCAATTTACGTAACCAATAAAAATAAAATGAACAAAGTTAATAATTATCCTCAAAATAATTACTTAACACTTGCTTGATGTAAACATTTAATCGTTTGATGCCCGTTTACATTGAATGATCATTTTTAGCTTACGCGATTTAACTTAACGATTACGATTTAAAAGCAAACGCGTACAATACTAAAAATACATAGTGAATTTATTGACGTCGTAAATGACCCTAAAACACGGGGTGTTATAGTCTCCCCCCGTTAAGTGAGCCTTGTCCTCAAGGCTTAAGACGCGGCACTTGACGACGGTGCGGTCTTTGTGAAGAGGTGTGGATATTTCTTCTTGAATTGATCTTCGCATTCCCATGTAAACTCAGGGCCTCACCTAGAGTTTCATTGAACCTTGAAAATAGGGATACGGCTTCGCCTCAACTGTTTGACTTCATGATCCATGATTTTGACTGGTTCCTCGATGAACTGAAGCTTGTCATCAAAATGTAGTCAATCCAGCGAAACAGCTAATGGCTCGTCGGCATAGCACTTTTTCAGGTTGGATACATGAAACGTATTGTGAACCCTGCTCAGCTCTTCAGGAACCTCAAGCTTGTATGCAACGGATCCACCCTTTTCCAACACCTTGAATGGTCCAACGTACCTAGGGTTTAACTTCCCCCGTTTTCCAAAATGTACGACCCCCTTCCAAGGCGAAACTTTAAGCATAACTTTATCCCCAACTTGGAAGTGCATCAGATTACGCTTTAGATCGGGGTAACTCTTTTGCTTATCGCTGGCGGCTTGCATCCTTTTCTTGATCTGGATGATCTTCTCTGTTGTTTCTTGAACTATTTCCGGACCAGTAAGTTGCACTTGTCCAACCTCGGCCTAGCACACAG
>BQNB010186046.1:0-12162 GCA_026074375.1 Tanacetum coccineum
CATCTTGAAATTTTCTTTTATAGCTAGAAAATGAGCTAACTTGGTCAGTCTATCGACCATTACCTAAATCACATCATACTTACTACTTTGACCTTGGAAATTTTGTGATAAAATCCATGGTGATTCTATCTCATTTTTACTCCAATATCTCAGGCTGTTGCAGTAAGCCAAAAGTCTTTAACATTGCAGCCTTCACCTCTTAAACAAATCTGACAATTGCTAACATAGGTAGCTATATCCTTTTCTACACGTGGCTACCAATACATGTCTCCAAGGTAATAGTACATCTTATCCGCTCCCGGATGTACCAAGTACCTTGATGAATGGGCCTTATCCGTTACACTTACCACCAATAGAACCCAAATCCGATCCATAAAGTACAAACTCTCGTCTCCTTTTCTTTCCATCTGTTGATCTAAACCATGTAGCCTTTCTGCGTGTACGTTCTCTTGCTTGAGTGCCTCACTTTGGCCTACCAGTATCATTCCTCTTACTCGTCTTGATCTTACTCTCTCCTTTCTACTCAACGCATCACCCACTACATTTACTTTCTCAGAGTATCACACAAATCATTCTTCAAAGTCTAAAAATCATCTTCTTGTTCTACGCTTCACTCATACTTCTGATTCCTCTTAGTTAGGGAAGTAAGGGGGTTCAACAATCTAAAAAAAATTGTGACGAACGTCGGTAGTAACTTGCCAATCCTAAGAATAATCATCCAATTCCTCACTGCCTCACTCTTACTCGGGTCCATGTGAATACGTTATGGTTGACCGCGTGACCAAGAAAATGCACTTTTTCCAACCAAAACTCACACTTAGAAAACTTAGCATACAGCTTCTCCTTCCTCAGTGACTCCAACACTAACTTCAAATGAACTTCTTGTTCCTCCTTCGACTTTGGGTAGGCCAGAATGTCATCAATGAATACGATGACAAACCTACCTAAGTACGGTTTGCAAACCCAGTTCATTAATTCCATGAAAACCGCTGGTGCTTTGGTTAACCCAAAAGGCATAACCGTAGACTCAAAATGTTTGTATCTCGTTCGAAATGCGGTCTTTAAAATGGCATCCTCAAGCACTCGCAGCTGGTGATAACCTGACAGAAAATCTATCTTTAAGGAAGGACACGCTCCTCGTAACTGATCAAACAAGTCATCAATCCTAGGGAGTGGATAACGGTTTTTAACAGTTAATTTGTTCAACTCCCTATGATCAATACACATGCGAAAAGAACCATCCTTTTTCTTCATAAATAACACAGGTGTTCCTAACGGAAAATGACTAGGTCTTATGAAACCCTTGTCTTGCAACTCTTGAAGTTGCCCAGACAGTTCTCGCATTTCTGAGGGTGCCAAACGATATGGAGACTTCGCGACCGGCGTCTCTCTAGGAACTAAGTCTATACGGAACTTAACTTGTCATTGTGGTGGTCATTGACAAGTCTTCCGGAAATACATCAATAAAATCTCGTGCGACGAAAATATCACTCAATTTTGATCCACCTACCTTTGTGTTCATTAAGGTTTTCACGACTCCTTGAGTACGTTGACCATGAACCCGGAGTATCTCATCATCTTCCAACGGTATCCTAACCACCTTCTCATGACATATTATCACAAACTTCCTCTTGGACAACCAGTCCATTTCCACAATCCCATCAAAGCGTCCACGACTCAACGGTATCAACGAACTCTAAGGGTTACGAACAATCGAATAGGATAACAAACGAATATCGAGTCAAAGGCTAGAATGCATATAGGAGATTCCACATATGCAGATAGACGTAGATCAAATGACATAGGAATCCTTTGAAATAAAGGATACGTGTATGCATCAAGTGAAAGCGCAAACGAAAGAAAATCAACAGGCGTACCACGACAAAAGAACACATAAAAAATCAATACGAAAGACGAAAATTCTTATACCAATTATCGACTTTACTCGAAAGACCAAATTAAATAATGTTTTTATAAAACTCAATTTAAAATAAAGAAAGTCACTTTAAGTATAAAAATCATTTTAAATAATAAATAAAATTGTCTTAAATGTAATCTTTATAAAATTCATTATGGTTGTCAATAAAAATCTAGAGATGGTTATCTAATGGTGTATCGTACCTTACCACTATGAATCACTTTAAACCTGCTTTTTATAAAAAATAAAATTTATTTAACCACTCAACAATTTTTATATCCTATTTGCATAGGCCAATTAAACATATTTTATTTACAAAGATCATTTTAAACACAGTTTTTCCCAAACACTAACACGATACTTCAAAAGGGCTTTTATAATTAGACATCAATTATAAAATATGTTAGTCAAACAAAGAACACCATAATACCAAAAGGGATCGTAAAACACCGTATAGACCCTAACACAATTCTATTGCTTGAAAACGAAAGAAAATATCAAGAACCATATACTCAAAATAAAATCAAACGAACTCGTACAAGAAAACTCATGCAAGACGTTACGTACCCAAAAGAAAACGTAAGGTCTTATCCAAAATAACAATTAACAGAGCAAACCTAAAAGCATCGATACTAACACGTCGCCAACGGGTTACGAAAACCAAGGGATATACAACCAAGGGAGTAATGATCCACACTAATATGTTAGGAACAATTAGTGCTTAAAGGAAACGTTTGATACTCATGCGAGTAATCAATGCAACGAAAGAACTAATGAAACGCGCCTATATCCGAAAGAGCAGATCCGAACAACCAATATACATTAATGCATCGAATAGGAAAAATCGGGTATCCTTACTAACAAAGTACGATGAAGGGATGTTAAGCTTAGACTTAGGAAATCCCAACAAACAACCGAGCAAACGAGCAACCTCTAATAGCAATATTAGGTATCCACAAATACTAGATAGAAGGGAAACTTACTATTTATACAACTTAACTTAACATATCCTCTAATTAGGGTAAGAGAAAAATTCTCTACCCATACCACCATCTTTATCATGAATACACATAAAAACAAACAAACATATTACACTACCACCTTACAACCAAACACAAATAAATGCAATCATGGTCACAAGTCTACGTGTGTGATGCCTTTATAATTATGTTGGCCACCATAATTATAAGTGCCTCTTTTCACACATGTACTTACTTCCAAGACTACCCATTTCAATCATAATTCACATATAAGCACATATACCACATGGCACATCTTAAACCACTCCAACTTAGAACATAAAGGACGCTCTATCAAATAACTACTTACTTATATCAAAATAAAATCAAAATATCCGTAAGAAATAATCAATAACAACATGACGAGGTAAAGGACGGGATAAACTAATGCTGGGCCTCACTTGGGTTTGACTTTGTCTCCGCAAGAATCACCCGATTCCACGGGTCCAGCCCTATTACGCGCACCCGACAAACGATCAACTATCATATCTCCTTCGGTTCCACAAGAGGCTCCTCTTATAGATCCTTATAATGCTTAAGTCTAGTTGGGAAAACGGTTCCCCAACGAGACTTCTTACGTGTGGGGAAAAACAAAGCTAAAATACTAAGAAAGTAATATATATCATATCAGATAATGGTAGACAAAATAACTAAATGAAAACTTAACAAAATAGGAAAATATAAGCTATGCAAAATAACAAAGAAAGTAATATATATCATATCAGATAATGCAGAAACGTGATGCGCGACGAGAAAGGGAATCATCACAACATATTGGCGTCTATATAGAGAAACTAAACATGCATAAAAACACAAGGTATTGACACGCGGTGTCATGAATATACCCAAACACATCAACAAAATCCAAAAGGCATCTGACATTGAAATAAAGGCAGTTTACGTCAATGTCATGACATGCAAACATTCATACTTCCTAACATAGCAAAACAAATAACATTCATCATCCAAAACAAATAACGAAATATAGATAAATAAACTTCGCCAGCTGCCTACGGTCCATCTAGCCACTTATCCTAACTTTAATCTCATCCTGCTGAATACCTGAAAATGATGCTTATACGTCAACACAATGGTTGGTGAGAAACATAGGTTTTCAGACACACATATTCAATCTATTACCAAAAAAATTATTAACTGAGTTACTGTGATTATAAAACAATACTTTCGCATGACAATTATGCTAACTAACATACAAGCTAACATGCAATTCAATCCAAATCCAATTAATCAAACACCAAGCAGACGACCATAATCGCTCTTGGATCAATCCAAATCCTTTTTCCTTCTAGCTTAGGCTAGAGATACCTGCAAGTAACCCTCCTGACTAGGCAACATCTAAATATCACATCACATAACCAAATCTCTTTCCCTCTAGCTCAGGCCATGGATACCCGCAAGTAATCCACCTGACTAAGCAACATCTCAATATCACATCACAAAATATGTAGCACATAACGCATATCAGTCACATAATAATCCATGCATTTACATTAGCACATAATCACAGCAATCTAAAACTTATTTCAACACTTGCATCATTTCCATCCCAAGTTCAAAACAATGTAAAAAGTGGAACTATGTAACTCACCTGAATGCTTAAAACGCAGCTTCCAATTCCTATCATGCAACTTCACAAATAAATAAACACGGTTACACGCGACCAAGCTAAAAGCTCTAGTCCATGTAACACACATATGATGGATGTCTAAGAGTTTGATTAACCATAATGGGTCACCCCGACACCATGCCCAACCTTAACCATTTCATTAACGCATTACACTAGATAACTACAATTGATTTAAAAATGCATAATTTTAGTGTCTTTTTACTCTCTTAAAAACCTTACTTGCTGACCTTCATAAATTCTACCAAAAATCACCTAAGTTCATTTATGAGTTTACTAAATACCTTGTGATTCCTAAGCTCCCGTTACATGTGTAACTATCCCAAATAAAATCCTACTTCAAAACTGTCCCAATTCGGATCTGATTGCACACTAAAATGTATGGCCCTAATTACCATACATAGACACACAATCAAAAGCTATACTTTTAGGGTTTCTTTATTTACATATAGAACCTAATCATTGTAGATTGGCTAACCTTAATTCCACTTTTAATTTAGGGTTTTACCCTTCTAAACATGACCTAATTCTGACCTGTATTTACTGTTTTGACAACCTTTCTTGTAACCAATATTTAACCAACTTCCAGAACTCCAAATCACTCGAGGCCAGACTTTTTGAAAAATAGACTCTTTGAACTAAAATTTAGGCACTTGAATCATATCAAAAAATGTTTTTAACATCTAGATGTCATCAGTTGAACACTGCCCTAAATTCTGCTCAACTCTAGAAACATTCTAACGCAAACCCTAACATACAACCTGCATGATCATAACTCTAAACTACCCCTAATCATTATACCATCATTAAAGTTCATATATAATCTGATTTTTATGTAAACCCTGGATCCATCATAACTTATGTTATATGAATATCATAAACTAGTTAAGATGAACATACTTACCTTGAATGCTAGCACCTAAACAACAATTCTTAAGGGTTCTTGGATCACACAAAAATTCAGCACTCCTTAGGGTTTTGGGGGCTGAGAGGGTTTCGGCTGATCACAAGGGAGAGAGGGGGAGAAAAATGATTTAGGGTTTTATTGGTTTTGTATTTATATCCTTAGAATTCTAATTATAGTCAAACTTTGTTTCCTCTTTTGTTTTTCTTTTCTTTAAACCGGCCGAATAACACCCCTATATATACTTTTTATTTTTTTATTTAATTATTAATTAATTAATTATCTTCATTACCTTAATTTCTCATAAAAACCTAAGCTAATTTGGGTAAACCTTTTTAAATAAATGCAACTTACTTAACTTTCTAAAAATAACTTTTCATTTCACATTTCATTTTCTATATTTAGAAAGTCCACTATAAATATCCAAATTTCACTCACTTCACTTATTTCCATCATGTTACATTGCCCATAAATGCTTCACACAAAATCATCAAATCATTGACGTAGCATTGCATGCAATACGCCATTCCTTTCTATTATCACTACACGTGAACAAATGGAATACTCATCACCAAACACAAATTCACTAAAACTGAGATGATCATACACCTCAAAATGATATCATGCACCTATTCAAATCACTTAGAACACATATATAACACATAGCACACAAGAATCACACAAAACGAACTCTTAGCCATTTCTAAAGGTATCACTAACCTTATTAAATCACGGGTGTCACAACATATGCACAATTTACGCAGATTGACTCATTTTATGCACAATATTGTCCAGTTCTTTAACTTTCTTTTCCAAAGAAATTTTGTTGTCAATATTCTTAGCTTCCTTTTCCTTGGATTCTTTTTTGAAAACATTAAATGTTTTTGTTAATGATTCTTTTTCTTTTATTTGTTCAGAAAGAGTTTGTTTAAGAGAGTTAATTTCCTTTTCAAAATTTGCAAATTGTGCATCTTTATCCCGAATTATATCATCAATTATCAGCTTTTCTCTAGTACCTAAATCCACATTTTGTCTTTCTTCTATCAATTTTACCCGTTCTTTGTATCTTTCAAGCTCAGCAAATAGGGTTTCAATGGCAATTAGATTGTCCTCATTGACCTTGTTATAATTAGTTACTTGATTTGATAGTTGTTCAAACATAAATAATATCATAGCATCTTGTTATGTAGAAGAATTTGTATCCTGGACAGCTACATTTTAGGTTTCAAGCAGATACTGAGAGTAAGGAATGATATTGCTATCACTGGTTATCTCATTCTTTAGATAATTCACAAGACGTGTTTGTTCAGAATACGACATCTCTTGCACACTTTGATTTAGCATATCATTACAAGTGTTGTTAGAGTGTGGTACCTCAGAGAGAACATCTGAGCTGTAACTAGACAAATTGGCCATAAGAACTACTTTGACTGTGGTGATCTCGTCACAGTCAGAATCATACGCTTCCAAATCATCGGCTTGATAAGCTGCATTGTGTGTAATGACCGTCTATGTTACTGGACTTTATGCAACACCAGGGTCTGGCAAGAATTTCAATTCTTCCTTATTTAGAACTTTACCATTTCCTTGAGCTTCGACTAATAGAACTTTATCCCTGAACCACGTAGCATCTCTTTTCCTCTTTGGCTTTGGGCACTATCTTGCCATGTGACCTTCCCCTTGGTAGTTAAAACACTTTACAACCCTTTGTTGACCTGAATAATTCCCTCCTGTTCTTGAAGTATTAGCTCTTGTTCCTGAAGTACTAGTAGTATAAGAATTTTGTCTCCCTTGAAGTGGTTAAATAGTCACCGGTCCATCATGAATAGTTTCTTGTTGTCTTGGGTTGGATGAGTTTCTTAGCTGATTGTTGGTAGATGGGAAATGAGCTGTGATGACAGTAGAAAAAAATGACATCATTTTGTTAATGGCATCAATAGGGTCATCTCCTTGCTTAAACACAGGAACTGCTAGACCAGAGTCTATCTGAAGAAATTCAGCCATATGTGTTTGTCTTGTAAATGTTCATGTCATTTATTAGCTGAGTGAATCTCAAATAATACTTATGAAGTGATTCCCCCTTGATGTGATCAAACATATCAAATGCATTATATAGTTTACACTCCCTTTCTTGCTTTGTCAATGAGGTACCTTGCATTAGTAGTTGAACTCTTTCCCATAGATCCTTGGCAACTCTGTGATGATTAACAAGTGAATAGATATCAGCATGTAGACCTTGAAGAATGATATTAGTTGCCTTCATATCACAATCAGCTTGAATTTTCTCTGTAGCAGACAATTCAGCATATTTCTTTGTCCTGGTCATCCCATTTTCTTTAATCATAGGCCAAATGAGTAGACTATTTCAACTGATTCAAGTATCATTCTTCCGTTCTCTCTGTTTTGCATGTAAAGTTCCATTATACTTTTCTAAGAATCATGCAGGTCTTTGTCCAACATTGGTGGACGATTGTCAGCACCAGAGAGTATCATGTACTCAGCAAGAGTATTCTTTTGTCTAAGTGGAATTATTGAATCCATGTTTGAATTTAAATGTGATAAGATGAGAATAGATAACTTTTTGATCATTCAGTGATAAGAGGTTGTTGTGTTAAATTGTTGTTTTTTTTAAGTGAATGAGTCTTAAGATTACAAGGGATTTTACAATTCTTGATAAAACCGAGAAAATAATTGAATACTTCACGGGATTTTACAAATCACAGAAAAACCGTATAAATCTCCAAGGCAATAAGGTATAAATCTCCAAAGGTAAGTGTGTAAGTCACCTAAGTGTAACGTATAAATCACCTTAAGAAAAATGTACAAATTGCCTTTTAGAAGATTGTATAAATCGCCGGATTGAAAACGGTATAAATCGCTGGATTTTGTCTTAGCTATAAATCGCTAGATATTTTCTAACGTATAAATCGCTGGATTCGAAACACGTATAAATCGCTGGATTTGAAACATGTATAAATCGCTGAAACTACACACGTATAAATCGTCGAATCCACAAACGTATAAATCGCTAACTTTGACACACGTATAAATCGCCAGAATTACACACGTATAAATCGCCTTATACCCACGTATAAATCGTCAGATTCAACACGTATAAATCGCCGGAATCAAACAAGTATAAATCGTCAAATTCAACAACGTATAAATCACCGAATTCAATACGTATAAATCGCCGAATTTAAACTGTGTGTATAAAAGGACGTCTTCAAATCACTTAAAAACATAATTTTTGACGTTTTTACTTGAATTCACTTGTACTTCTTGCTATTCTAAGACTAGGAGAACCTTAAAAACACAAACTTTATGGATTTTAACATAAAAATTGTGAAATCAAGATTCTTGTACCCAAAACCCTTTTTCGAACCATAAACAACAAAAAGATGAAGATTTTTGAGTTTTTCCAAAGTTTTTCTTGTACAACTACCCTATACTAAGATAAACAAACAAGAAAGTACGAATCTTTATGGTATTAGAACACACAAAAGATGACTTCTTTTGTATTATTTTTAAACCAAACGCACGAGGAGAACAAGTAAACTAAACACACACAAAACTAAGCTTAATCACCCCATGGTACTTGATACCAATTGAAGAATACTAGATTATCTTAACTCACAATCAAACAAATGAAGAACTAAAGAGAGAAAGGATGGATGAACACTTCTAAAGAGAGAAAGGAAAAAGGAAATATTAGATTAATAAAATTGAGAAAAGTGAACAACCAACCCTCTCCAAGGTGTGGAGAGGGGTATAAATACCACACAAGGGGCCGGCTAAGGGAGGCCTTGTGGGCTTTACATGGGCCTTGGCCCGTTTACCTAATTTAGGTTCCAAATATTACTATATGAGCTATCAAAAGATATAATAGAAGTGACCGACACTTTTCGTGTTACTAACAAAAGGGATTGTTGATTAATAGTTTTCGGATTATTTTGATTTATGTTTTGGTTATTTAAACGGGCAAAAGCCGTAAGAATAATTAGACATTAATCTAGTAATTAATACCTAGATAGAAGATTATTTTCAAAATAAACCAACGTTTGTGAGAAAATAGTATATTAGACGGAGATTAATTCATCAATAAAAAGTTACATTCACACTTAAAGAACTTTTCATCTCACTTGACAAGCATATTCGTTTAATATATATTTTAGATCTATTTGCTTAGTTTAATATTACTTAGTTTTAATATAACTTATTATTATATTTTTAGTATAAAACCAAACAAAAAATATTTGATAATCAAGCATCCAATTAAAAACAAATCTCTATTCATATCTCGTTGTGGATTCGACTCTAAAAGATTTAATTATCACTTGTCCTCACGTGATTCTTATTTCTAACGGGAATATTATTGCCGATACGTCTCACGAACGAATCATTACAAGTAATCATTTAATCATTTATAACTTAAAACTAACCATTTACACATGTATTTTTTCATCTCTTATTTGCATCATTGATGACATAATCATCCTACCATATATTAGGGAAATCTACCAAGATTACGCATAATCTTTCATGATTTGGCAATCAAAAATTCAGATTATGTTTTATATAGCTGGTTCCCAAAACCGGCAGAACCGTGCTACAAGATATGTGTCAGAATGCCAGTTCCATTAGCCTATACTGGCCGGTTCCCAGAACCAGAGGATCTGTGCTACAGAACAACCGGTTCCATTGGCTTATAACGGCCGGTTCCATCCTACAGATGGAACCAGCTGAACCGTGCTACAATGCAGCTTTAGGCCTATAAATACCAAGCCATTTCTCTTGTTTTACTCATCTATTCTCATTTTAATCTCTCTAACAATTTGATCATTATCTTCTTTTCAGTTTTGCATATATCATTTGTAGGTAATTTTCTTTGTAGAATAAATTGCCGAAATAGCATACGAGATGATCAAGCTCAAGCAACCTTGATTCACATCTCCATCATCTCATCAAGATCACCTTGTTGATTCTTGTACATCATTTAGTAGTTGTAGTAGCATACATCATCCTTGAAAAAAAGTGTGATTGCATTGGGTTGATTCTACCTTTGTTAGAATCTGGTATTTAGCTTTGTATCGTTAAAAGGTGTAAGCAAAATTTTGAGGCTTCTCCGCTGATTGAAGGAGATTGGTGACTAGTGTTTACGAACTCTCGAGTAGGTGACTCGGGGAGTGGGGTAGGGCAAGGAAGGTGTATTTGTAGCCGAACCACTATAAACGCTTGTGTCTCGGTTCTATCTTTCCTTATTCTCTTTTACATTTACTTGCATTCTATATTTACTTATTGCATTATCCAAACATCAATACCGTCAACTTCTCATAAAGTTCAAACTAACTTTTAAAAAGTAAATTAAATCGGTAAAACTATTCAATCCCCTTCTAGTTTTCCACAGCATTCCTCGTATGCTTTTTGTAGATCATCTTTAGTTGTGCTTGCATTGTCAAATTGAACGGCCAAGTTTATAATCGCTAGATGACGAACTTTATACTCCTCGATGGTATGTAAAAGTAAATAAGCCGTTAAGATTTTTGGTAGATAGTATTTGTTTTTTTTGGTAAAAGGTATATAAAGAAGTTGTGTTTAAAAATGTTAAAGTTTAAGGGGTATTTATAGGTAAATAAAATGACCGTGAGTAAAATTTTTTATTTATTAAAACATACATACGTTATATAATAAGAGTCCTACAATTGCACAAGACCCGAAAGACACTTGGGTCACCGCTGTGAGCAAGAAACTCCTTCTGTCACGTGTGGCCAAAAGCCACCACACCGGCGTAGCGCGTGACCGGTGGTGCTTACGGAAGCCCTCACGCCCCCGATAAGGGCAACCTAACAATTTACCCTCTTTTTTTAAAACCACTCGTCTTTTTTAAAACTATTTTATAATTCAGTGATATTAAAAAAACTAAAATTTAGAAACTACTGTGAACTACTAGGCACAAATATTTTATATTTATATTTTATAGTACCTGCTTGTGGGACTACACAAAAGACAAGATTTATAAAAAGATATCAACATTATTTTTGGGCATGAAAACTTTGTTGTTGATGGAAGCAGCAAGAATTAATTAATGTATCTAGTTTTGAGGGTATATTAGTAATTTTGTTATTTTCCTCATCTTTTCCTTCCTATATAAAAATACAAACTTAAGAACACAATTTGCAATAACCACTTTCTTCACAATGTCATCCGTTACTTGCCCTTCCCATCCCATCTCATCCCTTTCCATTCTTTAAAATTTAGACTCGTGAACGGAGCGTTAGGGTGGATGGTAAAGGAGGTGAAAACTCACTTGACACGTCGGCACTATATCATTTTTTTCTCTCCAACTTTAAAACTCACTACAACTCACCTTTCAACCGTAATAGCAACTCATCTTTCAACTAAAACTCACATTTCATTAAAATACTCATTTTATATAAAATATACTCCACTAAATATCACACACTCGCAACCAAATAAAATACATTAAATAAAAAAAGAGGGGAACACAAAATTTGAAACTCACCTATGTGAGTCACTCATCGAAACCTTTGAAAAATTGAGGTGACTTTTGGGACCGACATAAGACTCGCGCGTGAGTTCATAACTCACTTCGGTGAGTTATGCCTTATACCGTTCAGCCTTAGGTTGGATGGAGTGGGAAGACAAAACTCACCAT
>BQNB010186047.1:0-12162 GCA_026074375.1 Tanacetum coccineum
GTACGAATATGGATATTATAAATGGGTGCGGGTACGGGTTCACTAAAACCCGCCCCAAACCCGACCCGTTGCCATCCCTACCTTTAGCCACATCGGCATCTTCTATCACAAATATTTGACTACGGAGGCGGATAGCCTCTGCGGCCTCAGCCTCTTTCAAAGACAACAAAGATTTTAGATGAGAAATTTGCATCTCTCTCTGATAGAAGGACGACTTGTTCAGAGCACTTATCTTCAAGTCTATCTTTTTTCTCCAAAGTGTGCTCCGCCCGCATCCTCGCCTCCACCCCAAGGCAAACTTGCCGTGCTGCCCCAACATTGAACTCAGAGTATAGTTGATCATAGTCCATGGCACGCAACTGCAAAAAAAGAGCTGGCGGAGCAAGACGATCCATCAAATCGCGACACACATACGGATCGTCCAGAACAGAATCATTTGTTACGTTCCACTTAGGGACATATATGCGGTGCAAAGTTTCAGAATCGAGATCCTGCGAAGCATAGAAAGAGTCTGATGAATCCGCAGGCTCATTCAACTTCGAAGTACCAGCAGCATCCGCATTGGCCCTGCCAGCAGAGATAGAATCCCCAAAAAATCTCAAGGTTTTTAGACACAACCCTAACTTTGGGAGGCGGAACAACAGAAACATCCGCAGTGACGGTTGTGGTAACGACAACAATCGTCACAGGCACATCCGTAACAAGAGATCTGGCAAAAGATTTAACTTCAGAACATGAACCTGAATGATGAGAATCATCTAAAGATACAACATACCCTAGAGAAGGAGGACAAGTCCACAAATTAAGCCCGGATACAGAATCCGTAGGCCCATCGACTGGCATGGGTGTCACGGAAACAACAACAGGAGGTTTTATGACCCCGCTCGAAACACTAGAACCGTCCGGGATCAAGCTACGGATAGTGGCAAGAGATTTCCCCCTGATATGGGAAGCTGTGGCGTGGTAATCCTCCCTAAGTTTCTTAGGAGGAAAAGTGGAACCACTAGCATCTCGGTGATGCGTATTTTATTTTAAATATTAATTTATCAAGTTTTAAATTTATAAAACTCGATCTACCTGACAACGCACTAACGGGCAGAGAATCCGATCGCGGGTAGTATAGAATGGTAAATCTGAGGTCGTCCCAAGAGCTAATACGGTTTTAAAGGGTGATAAAGGGATTAGGATAGACATAGGATACACATTTAATGGTTGTTAATATAAAAACATAAAACAAATAGTCAAGTAAAAGTCTAAAGTATCCATTACCAGCTACTGTCCATCCATAGTCCAAGTCCTTTGGTGTGAAAACCTGATCATATCGTCACGATGGGTTAGCTAATAATGAGATGTTACAGAGCGTGCTAACCCATTCTTTACTCATCGGATGGCTTATAGTTGCACCATCCCCCAAAACATTAGGTGACTTATAGTTGCACCACCTTAATATTTGTTGGTTTTATAACACGTAACCAACAACATGAGTTATACACTAAAATGGCTTATAGTTGCACCACTTTTTTTATTATATATTTTTTTACATTTCTTCTGTACACAATAATACATCCCCCCACTTGAGATAAACTGTATCGAAAGTGATAGAACCGGGGGTCTTTATATGATCAATAATATATCATCAGTAATAGTGCCAATCTTCGAAGTTCATTTCCTGAACCATGGACTTAGGTAGCCAGCAATTTCAACACATAGATATTTACAGACTACAAGGTAGGCTAAGGTGAAAAATGGTGAAACAAAACATACAGAGTATGATGAAAACATAGATTGGCTCAACATGGGTGATCTAGTAGTATCTTGCACTAATAATGAGTGCAACAAAAGGGTTTATCACTAGAGGTCGACAAGTCAGTGTAACAAGTCGATAAACACACACGTATATGCTATTTGGGTGATTTCCTAAGTGTTGCCTTCTTGAACTATCTATTCCTACTAATCAATTAGGTCTCGAAATGATGTACATGCTAAGTCCTAAAGTTTATAATACTATCGGCACACTCAATATTTTGGTGGATTTTTGAATAATATGATGAAAACGGAATATTAGGCTTAAATCTCACCAAGTAATAATAAAGGGTAATGTGCATTTGGCAAATATTAGTTCTAGTTATTTAACCAAACACCCTTTTTCCCTCCCCCTTGCCGACCCAAAATAGCAAACCAAACACTCCCCTTATATTTTTATTACTACTCCTACTAAATCACAAACCAAACACCCCCTTAAATTGATCCCACCTACATGTTACTATTTCATGCAGGGGTTTAAAAGTCTACTCAACTCAAGTATAACTCCCTGAGCGTTGCTTCGGAGATTTGAAATTAGGACGGATAACGTTTTAGATGATCTTTGTTTCCGCAAGTCTTTATTCCCTATGAGTACATAAACAAACAAAGCATAAAATCTTCTACAGAATTATTGATGTGGATTGGAATAAAACCTAACTCACTTACGTAGGGATTCATACGGTTGCCATTTAGCATATGCAAACATGCCTTTTAAACTACTCGGGTGCCCAAGTGGACGAGTTTAGTTGTAAGGGCTCCAGAGAAATACCCCACAAAGTCCATTTTACGGTATACAAGGTTTTGACATGTTAAAACTTAATTTTTTATGATTTAGAAGGATGTTAAGTGTAAACTCGATGGTTACGTCGTAATCAAGTGGTAAGATTTTTAAGTTTTAAGGCGTTACGGTAACCAAGAAATGGATTACGTCGTAACTACAATAGTTACGGCGTAAATTAAATTCGTTAGCGGTAATTGCGGTAGATTTAGCAGATTACACATGATTATGAGTCGAGCCGGTCTCAATAATTGCCTCATAGCTTCTGGATTCTGTAGAACAAAGTAAGAAACATGCAAACCAACTAGTGCCAAAAGGAAATTTCATTAAATAAAGGACGGGTTGTCTCTCGACAAGCACTTTTGTTTATTAACGAGTCTTTAAGTTAGACTCATGCCCCTTCTATGTTACTTCGTGAACATACTTATTTCCCTCTAGTTCTTTCCTAATCATAGCTTTAAATCGTGCTCCATGCACACGTTCTAATGGTAGGGCTTCATCCTCACGATCAGTAATGCATATAAAACTACGTCCTCCTTTAAAAGAATATTTCTTTACTTCAAAAGTTTTAAAGTTGACATAGGGGGGATCGTAGTCGGTCTTCTCGTCTCCACTTCACCACATTTCATCCTCCTCTTATCCCTCGTTGTGCCATGCTACATTGGTTTTCTTGTAGTTTTGTTGACATTTTCCCATACATCGTCCATAACATACCCTTTCTTTCATATGCTTAAAATGTATTCATTTGATAAATGTCCCTGTTATATTCGTCAAATCTCCTGGAATATGGGTTACCAATCTCCCTTGCATATTCTTCCTTAACATCATAACTATCAAGAATCCATTCGTTGAATATAAATTCGCGGTCAGATCCATGTAGGTTGTTATGCCCTATCCTGATTTTCAGCCATTCCTAAAATGAATAATTGCATAGACGTGGCCTTATAGGTTGTGGCTTATTTTCTCCTTGTTCCTGATGTCCCTGTGGTGTTGGTATTGGATCGTTTGTATTGTAAGGGTAATGATCGTTCAAGCTTGTCAATGTAAGGGTCTGATGTTTACTAAACTCATAGTTTTGGGCTACCCATTCGTAATACCTTCGTTCCTGTATTGTATCATCGATTTTATGTTGTCCATAACGTATTTGAAGAAAGTCATTAATATCCATGAACTCCATTTCACATTCGTCTTTATAATCAATAAAGCATATTCCACTGCCTAAGGTGCCCCTGACTCGTTTACCCCAAAGACTTTATTATACCCAAAGCAGAATTTTGAGTCAGGGTAACATGTCGGCCACATCCCACAATCTTCACCACTTCCATCATCATAGGTTACATGAATAGGTTTGCATACATGCCATCTCTTAACTAATCCTCTTTTACCGGGTGAAAGACTATTTGGTCCTGCTATTTCATCCTATGGTTTAGGAGTACCATATGATCTAGTTCTTTATTTGAATTGTTTGAATTGGGCACGAGTTGATTCGAGGGTCTTCCTAAGATTATAACATCTTCAGCCATTTTTATAATGAAATTACACGGAATTTCTAACTCCCCAAATTTCACCAAGATATTGATAGTTCCTAAGGGCTAATTAGTTCATGTCGTATTTTCTAAGGTGCTTGTATCTTGAGTTTATCTATACTGATATTTTAAAATCTTTGTGGAACTGACCTTTAATCTTAGCATCTAATATGGTAGTAGCATAAAAATTATGGTTATTAATAGTGATAGGAAGAAGAAAACTTCCTGGGCTTAGTTCCTTGGGTAGCCAACATCGTGTAGTATTTGAAGTGTTTTTATCCGCTTTGTCCACTTCGTTACTGGCGATGGAAGATATTCATCACTAACACTAGCTGTCGAGGCTTCAAATTGCCTTTTCATGATATCATCTTTCATCTCCTGTCTAATGGACTTAATGATGCTAATTAAGGCATCCTTCATGTTCTCTACTCCCTGCATACTCATGTGTTTTGTTATCTCAGCGTTCAACCATTTGTCAACATCATCCTTTTCTTCAAAGTGTTGAATGTTCTGAGTATACCCATGGTTTTATTTCCTCTTGCTCACTCATGACTACTTCATCGTCAGTTATGTATTCAACCTCTTCCTCCATATCTTCCAAATCACAATCGGACTCGGCGCCTGGTTGGTTAGGACCAAAGTAGTGAGAAAATTCTCGGATTGGGTCATGGGTTGGTGTACTTTTGCCGAAATAGGTTTGGAAGGTATGATTAGTAATCGCTGATGTGGTTCTCATTCACCTTTTTCTCGTATTCTAGTACTCGGCGATAGTCATATCTTCAATCTTTTTAGGTGTCTGACTTTCTTGTGTCAGCCTAAGATACTGTTCAATGGTGAGATTATCAATGTCAACTCCATCCATGATGTTTCCTAGAGAATAGATTGAAGTGAGAAAAGACATAATTGCAAAAATTCAAATTACTACTAATTTTTATCTCCCCGGCAACGGCGCCAAAAACTTGATGCGTATTTTCTTTTAAATATTAATTATCAAGTTTTAAATTTATTAAAACTCGACTTACTGACAACGCACTAACGGAGACAAATAGTTAACCGATCGTGGGTAGTATAGAATGGTAAATCCGAGGTCGTCCCAAGAGCTAAGTTGTAATTAGTTTTAATTTGAAATGTCACGTTTTAAAAATGGTTTTTGGATTGATTTGAAATAAATAACAATAAAATTAATTACTGAAAATTAAAAGAGTTAGAGATATCAAGAGAGAAAACATGCTAACCTAGTTACTTCATTACTACTATTATGAAAATGTTTTCCTGTGCAATGTTAAACTATGGTTTCATTAGTGGTTTCTAAGGTCGATAGACTTGAATAGGAATGTTTAGTCTATCCTATACTTCCTGTGATTTCGACTTAGTCCAAATCGTATAGGAGGTAGGATATCCAGGTTGCAGTGATTAATCCCAACTATTCCTAAAACTTATCTAATAACCTATACAGATTATTAACCCCCTCTGAAAGAGTTCCTGTGCTTTTTAAGTATATTGAGTGATAAGTGCGGAGACCGATTAGTTCCTACACTAGGGATAGAGTCATAGATCCTCCCTAGTACCCGAATGGGAATCCCATATTGACATGATAACTAATAATGGTGCTCAAGCAAGGTTCAAACCACCCGTACTACAAAACCCAGGTTCACGTTAAGCAAGGAATATTAACAAAACCAGAAATTAACAGAGAAAACAAAATATAACAATAGTAACTACATCACTAGGCAGCACTTTAAGTGCTTAAGCCGGCTTCATGGTATAACAGAAACACACAAGAAATAGAAGTAATCATAGATTGAAAACTCATAATTCTTACAGTATTGTCTTGAATGATTAAATACAATTAAATAAAGTGTGATCTCTTTGACTCTAGGTGAAATTCTTTATAGTTGGAAGCTTTGTCGCACCGTCCAATTGGGCAGTGGAGGGGAAGTTGATATCAGAATAGCTTGAATGCAGGCCTCTATTTTAAGTATTGAACTGTTAGGCGTAAATGATAAAGTGTTACGCCGTAACCTTATTACAACAACAATTCTATAAATAAGCATTTGTTGCCGGCGTTTACCAGTATTGTCGTTACTCCAATAACCTTCAATAATTTCCATACGTACGTGATACTTCATTTCTTTTTGTGGATCTTCATGGGTTACGGGCGAAAACCATAAGGGGTGTTACGCCGTAAACCTCTATCTTGGGTAAAGATTCCTTCTAAATACTGTTTATCGGGTAAATAGGCTACGGTGTTTTTACGCCGTAAAGTTGTCCTTGATCTTTGCACTTGCTTAATATATGTTACGGTGTAACCATTTTTGGTGTTACGCTGTAATATTCTTCAGAAATGCTTTCGTTACAAAACTAGAATGAGTCTGACTTGAAAATCCAAACAGTAGAAGATTTCCATTCATTTTAAAAATAAAACACCGATTCTCAACGATAGATGAAAATCTTCTTCTTCATCAAGATTTAAAACTCAACAAAAAATTCAAGTTTTCATAATCAATGGAAAAACAAAAGGAATTTTAAATCTCCGTTGATTCCATGATCATTATTTTCGAATGAAACACCGGTTTCTAGTCCTCGTTGGAATTCAACTTCTTTGTATCGAATTGACACAACCTTCAAATGGTTTTCAAAATTTGGTAATCCTGTTAGTACCGTGCTTAAATGGGTTCCAAAGGTTGTTGTCTAATTGATATCACAATGGCTTGTAATTTCTTTAGATTACAACCAGCGCTTCAAATTAATGGTTTGTTATTAAATGTCAGATAACAACCCGGTTTTCAAATAAAAGGGAAGTGTATGCTTCAGTGCGCTTTACCTTTAAAAGAAGAGAAATCTTCTTATTTTTAAGCGAAATTTACTCAAAATTTTTGTCAAAAGGTTTTTTCAAAATCTTTTAAAATTTTGCTCATCAAAATGACTTGTGTACATTTCAATGCACAACTCGGTTTTTAAATAAAAGGAAAATGTACACTTCAGTGCGCTTTACCTTCAAAAGAAGATAAATCTTCTCTATTTCGAGCATTCTTTTTCAAAAACCTTTCACAAGTTTGCTCAAAACATTTGAGTTTTAAGTATTTCGGCTTAGAACTCGTTTTTCAAATAAAGGAAAGTGTGCACTCATGTACATTTATCCTCACAACGAGAAGCTTACACCTTCTCGGACTTGAGCTAACTCATCATGACATTCAAAGTCTTAGAAAAAGGTTTCTAAATTGTTGAACATAATTTTTCAAGAGTTTATCAAAAAGATTTTTTTAAATCTTTCAATATTGTGTGTTGAACACTTCCGTCCTCAATAAATCCTTTGATAGATATCTATTTTAGAGGAGGAGCTTTTAAAAACCAATGTGTTAATGTTTGTGGGTACTTCACTTCATAATAAATATTTTTATGTATCCAAAACATGAATATGATTGGCTTCTCAAGTTTAGTGTCTGAGCATAAAATTTCAAGAATTCTCAATGATTATTCAAAAATCCTTCAAAATTGTGTCTCAAACACCTCAAACTTTTCTCACTCATGATGGGTATTTTCTTCCTATTACATGTTTACGGCGATAACTAGATTGGTGTTTACGCCGTTATAAAGTTGGCTTTGATCTTCCGACTTGCTTAATATATGTTACGGTGTAACCATTTTTGGTGTTACGCCGTAACATTCTTTAGATAATTACACTTTAAGCCCTTTTCCCTTGTTTCTTGTTATTTTCCTGCATTTCACCTAAAAACAACAAAATGATAGAAAATATCTCATTTTCAAGTATTAGTGAAACATTTGCAGGTAATATAGGGGGTATTTTGTCACTAAAAGTATTAAATATTTAATGTTATCAAATATCCCCCCACTTGACTTCTGCTTGCCCTTAAGTAGAACCTGTTAGAACATTTCATAAAAAGATTTCTCGAGAATAATTTCAAGAAATGAATCTATAAAACACTTATGCTAGAAAACATCAAAGCCGAACACCTCACAAAAAGGGGATAAAAAGTCACTCAACTCTACACTAGTCTAAGTGTTTCATTTTCTAGGTGATCGCTCACTTGCATAGTCATAACATGTATTCTATCATAAGCTTAGAAAGTACAAAATCTGCACCAGTTAGAATTAGGGTCTAAATAATTCTTGAAGGCAACAAGGGTATTATGGTTTTAAAGGGTGATAAAGGGGGTTTAGATAGGGACATGGGATACACCAAATTTATGGTCGTTTATATAAAACAGAAAAAAAACAAATAGTACTATAGTATCTAGGTTGTCATAACTAGCTACCTGTCCAATCCATAGGGCCAAGAGCCTAAGTCGAAATTCTGATCTTCCAAGAATGGGCTAGCTTAGCTCCATTTTTTCATAAGTATTAGGATACTTGGTTTATAATTGGCTTCTAGCTCCATTCTTCATAATATTGAGATGTCTTGGTTGCAATAATAGGTTCTAGGCTCATTCTTCATAATTATTAATTTGACCATCTTTATATATCTTTTGCACATGGGTGGTTTTTTAGTTGCACCCTCTTTCTCTTTTTTGTATAATGTAAATGCTACATGAGTTTTATATCTTTTTATTATTTGCCCTGCAGCATTTATATTAATACGCAATCCCCATTTGAGATGACATGTCGAAAGTGATTGTTTAGGGTGGTCTTTGTAGAGCCTAACTTATTGGTCTTCCACGGAATGCATTTAAATTTTTTTCCTATTCCCCGAACCATGGACTTAAGAAGCCAAAAATTTCAAAAATAAAAGATAACTATTAGATACAGGGTAGGTTAAGGCGAAATGGTGTAACGATACATATAACATTGGGTAAAAACATAGATTGGTTTAACAAGGGTGATCTAGGGGTATCTTGCACTAATAATGAGTGCAACAAATGGTTTTATCACGGGAGGTCGACAAGTTAGTGTAACAAGTTGATAAACACACACATATAGGTTATTTGGGTGATTTCCTAAGTGTTGCCTTCTTGAACTATCTATTCTGCTATCAATTAGTCTCGAAATGGATGTACAAGCAATTCTAAAAGTCTACAATACTACCGCACACTTAATATTTTGGTGGATTTTTGAGTAATATGATGGAAATGGAATATTAGGCATAAATCTCACCAAGTAATAATAAACGGGGGAATGTGGCATTCGCAAGAGTATTTAGTTATTTAAGAAAAATGTCAAGATTTTTAAAATGGATAATTTTCAAAGAAAACTAGAAAATTGAAGGCAAAACATACGTCAAGTATTAATTCTACTCCCATCCCCCACTTGATTTGTACAATGTCCCTATTGTACATTAAGGAAATGAGATAAATAGGAAAGAGTAGAATTAGGACAAGAAACTCCCTGAGCATTGCTTTGTGATTTGAAATTTGGCGGAAATCATTTAGATTATCTCCGTCTTCCTGCAACCTTTTTATCCCTTGTGATCACAGAAACAAACCAAAGCATAAAATCGTTCTACAAGAATTATGAAGTGCACAGGAAATACAAACCTAACTCACTTTCATAGGAATCACGGTATGCAACAAGCCTTTTAAACCACTTGGTGGCCCAAGTGGACAAGTTTAGTCTCGTGAGGGTTTCCATAGAACATACCCACAAAGTTTATTTAGATGTACAAGGTTTAAACATGTTAAAAACTTTAATTTGAGGTTTTCAGAAGGAGGTTACGGCGTAACCTTGGTGGTTACGCCGTAATCATGTGGGTATAAAATTTTTAAGTTTTTAAAGTGTTACGGCGTAACCATGAATTGGATTACGTCATAACTGAAATGGTTACGGCGTAAACTTTAGTTGTTACGTCGTAAATGCTGCAGATTTAGCAAAGTTACCACATGATTATGGGTCGAGCCGGTCTCGATAAATGCCTCCTAGCTGCTAGATCCTGCAAAACAAAGTTGAAAACTTATAAACCAACTAATATGCAGAATAAAAGATAGTCATGAGGTACCTCCCACAAAGCACTTGTTTTTGTTTGAGTCACGAGCTTGACTCCACCCTTATTTGCCAAGTAATAAGGTTTTCCTTCCCTCACTTGAGATTAAGTGTGAGTGAGAGTAGCAATGGACACATTGATTTGCTACTGGGTAGGGGAATGACAAATTAGAACCATACTGCTGCTGAGATTTCATTTCTCTTGATGATTGGCTCACTTGGTGTAGTAATTTCTGAATTGAATGTCTCACAATCATATGTCTTTATAACAGGGTTATCATATTCCTTTTCGGCAACCTTTGTAATATTAGAAAATTCCTCATCGAATTTGTTTAATTGCTTGTTAGACATAGGATTTATAGCCGGTGCTACATAATCATCGTCAGGTGGTGTGATGTGAACCGTCTGAGGGGTTAAAGGTTGCATTACGCTATCATTTAGAGGAATATCATAATCCTGTTCCTCACCCCTTACAATCTTATCATAGACTAGTCCCAGTGGTATATATGGTTGCACTACTGGTTCAAGGTTGGGTAAAGTGTGTAGGGTAGGTGTAAGAAATTGCCTTAGCCTTTCTACATCCTTTCTTGTAATGTCCCAACCGATATCCATGTCCCATTCATCTTCCTGAGCTTTATCATTATGAGTTTCCTCAGGATTTCCAATCTTGTGAATGGTTTTATGAGTTCTGTAAGGGCTACCCATTTGTTTATTCAAATGTCCTAGAAACAACGTAGGTGATAAGTCACGAGGAACTGGCTCCTTCATCTTTTCCTTACCCATTGTCATTATTGCCTTGACTTTTTCTCCTGTATTAGTGAGGACATTATGGGTTAATTGATAAGCTTTTTCCTGTAGGTTCTTTGTTGTAGTTTTAAGTGCCCTTATGTTCGATTCTATATTTTCAAGGATCTTTCTTTTCCTTTCATCATCCGCAGTCTAGTTTTTAATTGTGTCTTCTTAAAATTTGATGATGGTTTCTTCCAAGGATTCCATATATCTGCTATGCTTGATTGCCTCATCCTCTTTTTTAAGAGGGTGCTCTTTGGTTAGATGTTCCCCTTTGAAACTTTCGTGAATGGCATCAACGTTGTCCAGGACATCGTTGATTCTTTCCCTAGTGGTTGTTTCATCATACCAGTCATGCAAATGGTCTGCCATGATTTGTATTGATTCTAGGGCTTGTGTTGGTGTCATCAGAGGAATGAACCCGTTAGAGTCAAGAATTTTGTGGGTGGAGATGTCTAATCCAGTGTAGAAGATATGAACCTTCTGTTGACAGTTCAGATCATGCATCAAACATTGGTAAAGAAGATCATTGTATCTTTCCCAAGCATGATACAATGTCTCGTCCCTCTCTTGCTTGAAATTGCGAATTTCTTCTAATTTATTGGCATATATGAAAGGGTGACAATATATCTAAATAAATTCTTTTTTAAGGAGATCCCATGTAGTGATTGTTCCTGATGGAAGCCTGTTTTTCCATCTCAAGGCTCGTCCCTTGAGTGTAATTGGAAATACCCTAAGCATAATTGCATCATGAGTGACACCAGGGGAAGTGGAAGAGATCCACAATCTCTAATACCGTACGCACATGTTCGTAAGCGTCTTCATCATCAATGCCTATGAAAAGTTTGCGTCTTAATTCCCTCATAAAGTTTGCATTTATCTCAAATTCGACGTCATCGCCAATCTTGGGGTTCACTATGCCTGGTTTAATATCATCTGGAATCAAAGCTATGTACTGCTCCATGGTGAGCGCGCTGATGTCTACATCATCTTCCATATTTGTAAACTTACAAGAAAAACTAGCAGAATTTATTTACAAAAGGAAATATATACAGAAATTCAAATTCTTACTAATCTTTGGCTCCCCGGCAGCGACGCTAAAAACTTGATGCGTATTTTATTTTAAATATTAATTTATCAAGTTTTAAATTTATAAAAATCGATCTACCTGACAACGCACTAACGGGCAGAGAACCCGATCGTGGGTAGTATAGAATGGTAAATCCGAGGTCGTCCCAAGAGTAGTTTAATAATGAAATAAGACTTAAAGAGAAAGAATATAAGATAATAATTTGTCACATGAAATAAAGAAAATAAAACTAGGATAGGAGG
>BQNB010186050.1:0-12162 GCA_026074375.1 Tanacetum coccineum
GTTGATTCCTTAAGAACCGAACTAGTCAAAACCCTTAAGAACCGAACTAGTCAAAATCCTTGAAGACCGGAACAAATCTTACACTTAACTAATTTTTGAGTTTTCGGTTTTGAGTGTCGTTTATCGACGGGACTTAAGACATACATCGTTGTGATTGTGACTCATTTTCAATCATCGTGGTATATTTACTTATTACCGACGATAATCGTATCATTCTGCGAGAGCTAAAATACTTTCGTTATCATTTTATAAATTTGAAATGAAGAAGAAATAAAAAAGGAGGGAATAAACTAAAATTTTACATTTACACATGCAGTCCCTAGACTCAAGGTGGATTTCAAAGTTGGTCCTTTAGTTGTATATTAACCCTCTTTGTTGTAACAGAATTACACAGTTAGTCCTTATTACTTCTAATTCAGACCGTTAGTCCTCCAACATGAAATGTAATTGCACTGTTAGTCCTTATTTGAGTTTTAATCAACCGATACTCATTTTAAGTTGAAAGTTTGTGCACCGTTCATCGTTTTTACTCATTATTCGTCAACAAAAGCTCAAGTTCTTCAACAACAACAACAACAACGATTTCACAACAATTAATCATTGCTTCACGGTTTCTTCTTAATTTTGTAAAATCCCGCAAAAGATTTAATTCTTTTCTCGGTTTAAATCATAGATTTGTAAATTCCTGTGAACGTTAATTGATTTCAAACCACAACAACAATCACCTAATCTTTAAAATGTCCACAAATTTAATTTCACACATCAATTACTTCAAAATGTTTAACATGAATGAGAGAGTTTACAATCCACAATCACAAATTCAAAGTGATCCTCATTAAGTTTCAATGTTTCATCCACAAGCTTCACAAGTGATTTATCCTCAACCATCAATGATTCATCCACAATCATATCAAGTGATTCATCCACAATCATCTCAAGTGATTCATCAATAAGCATCTCAAGCACCAGTTGTTTCTCTACAATCATCAGGAGATCCTTTACAAGTTGATTCAAGCCTTGTTGCACCATACTTTCTTCCAACTGATGATCTACTTGAATGCTTACATAAAGCTTTGACATTCATGAGTACCATATTTGCTTTAAGTTTCCCATCATCCAACAATCAACTAGAGACTTTGTCAAATCCAGTGCACCAAGTTACTATGCCAGAACGACAGACTCTGAGTTATGTGGGTAATTGTTCAACGGGTAATGATCATATAGCAAGGACGTATACTCAATCAAAAAAGATACAATGTCTCAAGCAACAGATGCTGTTAGCACAACTTCAGGAAGCAGGGATTCAGTTGGGCAAAGTCCAACTTGTAAATTTTTGGCCTGATACAATAGAAAGAATTGATTTTTAGAGCCCAGGTGCATTCCACAGTGACAACTAATCATCTCTTCCAAAGCATCTTGAGTGAGGTATATTATGATTTAGATTGTGATGACGTACCTGATGTATAACCAGTTCAGGGGAGACAAGTTTCTTTTACTGCGGGTACTACAAGGATTTTTACTCTAGGAAACAATTCAGGAGCAAGTGGAAGTAATACAGCGAAACAGAGGGTTGTTATCTGCAATAACTGCAAAGGAGAAGGGCATATGTCTAGACAGTGCACTAATCCTAGAAGGCCCAGGGATAATACATGGTTCAAGGATAAAGTGTTGCTGGTAGAAGCTCAAGCAAATGGTCAGATTCTGCATGATGAAAAGCTAGCATTTTTAGCAGATCTAGGAGTTGTAGAAGGTCAAGCCACACAGACTGTCATTACCAATAATGTTGCTTATCAAGCCAATGATTTGGATGCATATGACTCTGATTGTGATGAACTCAACACTTCTAAAGTTGCTCCCATGGCGAATTTATCTCATTATGGTTCAGATGCTCCCGGTGAGGTACACAATCCTGATAATATGGCTAACAGTATGATTAATCAAGCTGTGCAGGCGATGCATTCTTTTGAACAGTCGAATGTTGTAAACCATTTAGAGACTGAAATAACCAGTGATAGCAATATCATTCCTTATTCTTAGTATGTGATTGAATCACAACAAGCAGCTATTCAGAATTCTAACTCTTCTGCACAACAAGATGCACTAATATTATCTATGATTGAACAACTAAAAACTTAAGTAGTTAATTGTACCCAGATAAATCTAGACAATAAAAGTGTCAATGATACATTAACTGTTGAGCTTGAAAGATATAAGGAACAAGTTAAAGTTTTGAAAGAAGGACAAAATGTTGATTTAAAGAGTAATGATAATGTTTCATATTCAAGTGCACAGTCTGTAAAGATTGATCGTCTTAAACAAACTCTTTCTAAACATTTGAAAGAAAAGGAATCTTTAATGCAAACAATTACTCTTCTCAAAAATGATTTTAATAAAGAAGAATCTAGGAACATCGATAGAGAGATTGCTTTAGAAAAGAGGATCAAACAGCTAGATAATATTATTTTTAAAAGAGATCAATCTGCACAAACTGTTCACATGTTGACGAAACCTCAGTTTTTCTATGATCATACCACTAAACAAGCTCTAGGTTTTCAAAATCCTTTCTATCTGAAGAAAGCTCAGCAGTTGGAACCAAAGCTATATGTTGGTGATATTATTGAGAAAACTAATCCTATTGTGATTTCTGACTCAGAAGAGACCTTAATACTTGCTGAAGAGAGTCGTTCAAAAATGCTTTTAAAACAACAAGATCCTATGATGTTAGAAAAGAAAGTTAATACTACACCAGTCGATTATGCTGTTCTTAATCAACTTTCTCAAGATTTTAAAACACGATTTGTTCCACAAACTGAATTATCTGCTGAACAAGACTTTTGGTCTAAGAATTTTGTGAATTCTCTAGAACCCACTCTTTCTAATAGACCCACAAAAGTTGAGGTTCCAAAAGAACTTCCTAAAGTAAGCATGGTAAATACGAGTTTGAAGAAACTTAAATACCATCTTGTTGGTTTTGACGTGATTATCAAAGAAAGAACCACATCCACAACTATCACTGAGGGCTCGTGGGGGTTTGAACATACAAAAGCTTGTTTTAGGGATGAAATAATTCCATTTGTAAAAGCTCTGAAGGACTTGTTTAACACATTCAATCAATATTTGGTTGATGAACTTTCTGAAGTCCAAAATGTCTTTCATCAAATGGAACAGGCTGTGGAACAACATCGTTTAGAGTCCAAAACATTTGAGGTTAAAATGAATCAAGTTTTGAACGAAAATGAATGACTCTTGGAACAAGTCTTTTGTGGATAATTCTGATGTGAATGTATATGAATGTGAAAAGTGTCTCAAACTTGAGACTGAGCTTCAAATAAATTTCGTTGAAAAGGAGATTTACGATAAATTATTCAAAAGTTTTACCACTCTTGAAAAACACTGCATCTCTTTAGAAGTTGATACTCAACTTAATCAGGAAATTTTTCAATTTCTCAACTTAATCAGGAAAATTTTTCAAAGGACAATCCTGTTTCAAATCAAAGTGCTCTAAGTTTTGATAAATTGTTTGAATTAAATGAATTGAAAGCTCAGTCTCAAGAGAAAGACACGGTCATAAAGAAGTTAAAAGAGAGAATTAAAGCTCTAAGTGGGAAAAAGAATGAGGATATGATTAAACAGGAATTAGATGAGATTGAAACAATTAATATTGAATTGGATCATAGGGCGACGAAGCTTATTGCTGAGAATGAGCATTTGAAACAGAGCTATAAGCAACTTTATTATCGATTAAACCCAGCACGTATCGATCAAAGACAATGTGAAATGATTTAATAATCAAGTCAATATAAAGTCTATGGAAATCTCTGATTAAAATGCTCGTCTTTAAGAAAAAGTTTTGGTAATTACAGCTCTCAAGAATGATTTAAGAAAACTTAAAGGAAAAGATTTAGCTGATAATGCTGTTACAAAACACACAAGTGATCCAGAGTTGCTTAAAATTGAAATGGAACCAATAACCCCTAACTCAGGAAGAAACTATCGTTCTTAGGGATCTAGTTGAACATGTTAAATCAAAATATCCACTAGATCAATCCTTAGAATCCGCATGTAGGTATGCTAAACTAGTACAGGAGTTGCTAACAAACATCAGTAACACCTGCCCTAGTATCAACAATGCTGATGGAAAATTAGTGGTTGTAACCCCAAAGAACAAGGACAAAAGCGTTAGATTTACTAAGCCCGTCATATCCTCAGGAAACACAATAACAAAAACAACCTCTACATCAAACTTAGTTTCTAACAAACCTATGTTGTCTTCTACAGGAGTAAAATCGTCTACTAGTGCTAGCGGATCATAGCCTTCAGGCAATACAAAGAAAGATAAGATTCGGCAAACACCAAGTAGTACTCAGAAGAATAAAGTAGAAGCCCACCCTAGGAAAGTTAAATCTAGTTTGAAAAATAAAGGTTGTGTTAAGTGTAATGGTTGCATGCTTTCTGCTAATCATGACTTAATGCGAATTCTGAACTGCTCATGTGCAGCATTCCAGGCTTAATGCGAATTCTGAACTAAAATGTGTTAAGTGTAATGGTTGCATGCTTTCTGCTAATCATGATTTGTGTGTTCTTGATTTTATCAATAATGTGAATGCTCGTAATAAATCTAAATCTGTTAAGAAAAAGTCAAAGAAGAAAGTTTGGAAACCAACAGGAAAGGTGTTTACAAAAATTGGATACATCTGGAGACCTACTGGACGAACATTCACTATAGTAGGAAACGCGTGCCCTTTAACTAGGATTACCACAACTACTGAAGTTCCCCATAGGAAACCAACTGCCCTAGAAAATGAAACACCTAAGCCTGTTGTAACATTGGTTTACTCAAGGAAACCTAGGAAATCTAAAACTAATGTTCCTGATAGCAAAACTAAGGTTCTCAAATCTGTATCTGCTAACAAAAAGGAACCCAGTCAATCTCGGGGGTCCAAAGTTTCCAATGTTCCATCTACTTCTCTTATTGAATGCAGGTCGTCCACATTGTTCTCTGGTATTTGGACTCCGGTTGGTCAAAGCATATGACAGGAGATCGCTCTCAGCTCACCAATTTCGTCAATAAGTTTTTGGGTACAGTTAAATTCGAAAATGATCACGTGGCAAAGATATTGGGTTATGGTGATTATCAGATTGGGAATGTTACGATATCAAGGGTTTACTACGTGGAAGGACTTGGACACAACTTATTCTCTGTTGGGCAATTTTGTGATTCGAACCTTGAAGTTGCTTTTCGTCAACACACCTGCTTCATTCGTAATTTAGAAGGTGTTGATCTATTAACTGGATCTCGATGCAACAATCTATACACTCTGTCTCTTGGACATATGATGGCGTCCTCTCCCATATATCTTTTGTCCGAGGCCTCAAAGACTAAGTCCAGGCTATGGCACCGACGTCTGTCTCATCTGAACTTTGGTGCAATCAACCATTTAGCTAGACACGGTCTTGTTCGTGGTCTCCCCAAGCTTAAATTTGAAAAGGACCATTTTTGTTCTGCTTGTGTAATGGGTAAAAGCAAGAAGAAACCCCACAAACCTAAATCTGAAGACACCAACCAAGAAAAACTCTATCTTTTACACATGGATCTTTGTAGACCAATGCGTGTTGCAAGTATTAATGAAAAGAAGTACATCCTCGTCATTGTCGATGATTACTCTTGATTCACATGGGTTAAGTTCTTAAGGTCAAAAGATGAAGCTCTAGATTTCATAATCAAGTTTCTCAAGATGATCCAAGTGCGGCTTAAAGTGACTGTCTGATGAATCAGAACAGATAATGGAACTGAATTTGTTAATCAAACTTTGGTGAATATTATGAGAAGGTTGGCATCTCTCATGAAACATCTGTGCTCGCTCTCCACAGCAAAATGGTGTCGTTGAAAGACATAATCGTACGCTAATTGAAGCTGCCCGCACAATGTTGATTTACGCAAAAACTCTGTTATTCCTATGGGCAGAAGCAGTTGCTACAGCATGTTACACCCAAAATCGTTCCATCATATGTCTTTGACATGGCAAAACACCATATGAGATGTTACATGACAAACCTCCCGACTTATCATTCTTCCATGTATTTGGTGCACTTTGCTATCCAACAAATGATAGTGAGAAATTGGGTAAATTACAACCGAAAGCTGATATTAGTATTTTCATTAGTTATGCACCCACAAAGAAAGCATTTCAAATTTACAACTGTCTTACCAAATGAATCACTGAGACAATTCATGTAGACTTTGATGAGCTGATTGCGATGGCTTCTGAACACAGCAGTTCAGGACCCGCACTTCATGAAATGACTCCTGCAACAATCAGTTCAAGACTCGTGTCAAACCCTCCTCCTTCAACACCGTTTATACCACCTTCAAGAACTGATTGGGATATATTGTTTTAACCACTGTTTGATGAATTGCTCACTCCTCCACCAAGTGTTGATCTCCCATCCCCTAAAGTCATTGCTCCAATTGATGAAGTAGTTGCTCCAGTTCTCGCTGTATCAACTGGTTCACCTTCCTCAACAACAGTTGACCAAGATGCACCATCACCAAGTAAATCTCAAACAACAACCGAAACTCAACCTCCCGTCATTCCTAATGATGTTGAAGAAGACAATCATGATATTGAAGTTACACATATGGGCAATGATCCGTACTTTGGTATCCCAATTCCAGAAATCCCTTTTGATCAATCTTCATCGTCGGATTCTATTCATACAATAGTGCATCCCGATCACCAAATTTCTGAACATAATAGCAAATGGACTCAAGATCACCCACTTGAAAATATAATCGGTGAACTCGATAGACCAGTTTCCACAAGGTTACAATTACATGAGCAACAAGATGCGTTTCTGTTACGACGATCTTCCTCACTCTTGTTAACCCAAGATAGGTATAAGATGCATTGTATCAATCCTGCTGGATCGAAGCAATGTAAGAAGAGCTCAATGAGTTCGAACGCCTTAAAGTATGGGAGGTCATACTCCGACCAGATAAAGTTATGGTTATTACTTTGAAGTGGATCTACAAAGTAAAGCTAGATGAACTGGGAGGTATTTTAAAGAACAAGGCTCGATTAGTGGCTCGTGGTTACCGTCAAGAAGTGGGAATTGATTTTGAAGAGTCTTTTGCTCCGGTTGCAAGATTAGAGGTTATAAGGATTTTTCTCGCATTTGTCGCTCACATGAACATGGTCGTCTACCAAATGGATGTCAAGACTGCATTTCTGAATGGTAATTTGCGGGAAGAGGTTTACGTTAGATAGCCGGACGGTTTTGTGGATCTAGATAACCCAAATCACGCGTATAAGCTAAAGAAAGCTCTTTATGGGTTGAAACAAGCTCCACGCGCGTGGTATGACATGTTGTCTTCGTTCCTGATATCCTAAGACTTCTCCAAAGGCTCAGTGGATCCTACTCTGTTCATCCGTAAGGAAGGCAAAGAATTACTTCTAGTACAAGTATATGTCGATGATATTATCTTTGCTGTATCTACACCTGAACTTTATGACCTATTTGCTAAAATCATGTGTTCAAAATGTAAGATGTCAATGATGGGAAAAATCTCATTTTTCTTAGGATTACAGAATTTTCAAAATCCCAGAGGCATCTTTATTAACCAGTCAAAATATGCCCTTGAATCCTTAAAGAAATACGGTTTTGATTCTTGTGACCCAGTGGATACTCCCATGGTGAAGAAATCCAAACTGGATGAGGATAAAGAAGGGAAAGCCGTAGATCCATCATAATATCGTGGTATGATTGGCACCCTCCTTTATCTCACAGCCAGTAGGCCTGACCTACAATTTGCTATATGCATGTGTGCCCGGTATCAGGCTCGGCCTACCGAAAAGTACTTACATGCGGTCAAAAGGATCTTTCGGTATCTAAGAGGAACCGCAAATCGGGGACTATGGTATCCGAAAGATTCTTCGATTGCTCTGACAGCATTTGCAGATGCGGATCATGCCGGTTGTCAAGATACAAGACGTAGCACATCTGGTAGTATGCAGTTCTTGGGAGATAGACTCGTTAGCTGGTCATCAAAAAGGCAGAAAAGCGCTGCGATATCCAGTACGGAAGCTGAATATATTACTATGTCGGGATGTTGTGCTCAAATTCTTTGGATGAGATTACATCTTACCGACTATGGCCTTGGAGTCAATAAAATTCCAATGTACTGTGATATCAAAAGCGTTATTGCCTTAAGATGCAACAATGTTCAACATTCTAGGTCGAAGCATATAGACATCAGATTTCACTTTATCAAGAAGCATGTTGAAAATGGGGTGATTGAACTTTACTTTGTCAATACGGAGTATCAACTGGCGAATATCTTCACAAAAGCCCTTGCAAGAGAACGAATTGAATTTCTTATCAACAAACTAGGAATGCGGAGTTTTACGCCGGAGACTCTCAAACAATTGGCAGATGAAGTTGATGAATAGTGGTGGTACCTATTCAAATATCCTGTATCATATGTATATATATATATATTAAAAACCATAAAAACCAAAAAGATTTTTCATTCTTAGAAAACTTTTATAAAAACAAATGAAAATTAAAAAAAAACAAAATACAAAAATATAATATTAATAAAACAAAAAAAATTAAAAAATGAGAAAAACATAAAAAGTGGTAATAATGGCATGTCTTCTAAAAATCGATAACATTCACGGTCTTAGAAATGTCATTCAATAATGATACGAGGCTGTAAATGAAGTTTGAGCTGAAGTTCAAATGTTTTCAAAACATGGCTTGCTATTATTTCAGATAGCAACCCGGTCATCATCTTAAAGGCAAGTATGTCAAAAAGAAAACATGACCTCATAACGGGAATTTATTCTCGGGCATGGTCTACTTTATGACCATGCAAAGGCTTATGTTTACTTTGCAACACAACCCGTGCTTCCTATGTTTCTATAAGTGTACGTGTCAGTGCACTTATGTGATAAAATAAGAGAAATCTTGTTTTATGGTGTTTGATTTTTTCAATAATACATCCTTGTTTCATTAGAAAATGTTTTTTTAAGACATTTGGCTTCTCAAACAACGACTACAGCTCTTTAAATAGAAAACGGGTCATTGTTTGAGGGGGAGCAAATGTCAACAATTTTCTTCAAAAAGTCATTTGATAAAAGGGATAAAGGTTTTTAAACAATAACTGAATATTTTTTTAAGGAAAGTTAATTAAATTTAGCTTATGTTGTCCCTGCATACAGGTTATTTATGATTTATGCTTATTGAGAATAGGTGGCACAATAAGGTGTTAGGTATATTAGTTAAACTATAAGGGTGACTAAATGGTCATTGTCTAACTTGTTTATGCCTATAAAACTTGATATCTAAAAATGGCAATGATATGAACGTTTAGGGGGTGAATGCGTCAAAAACAAAAATTGTTTTATAACACACCACCCACCATCCCGTTTCACACACACACACACACACACACACACACACACCTATTGTTTCAAAAACCCTCACACGATCGCCACACCTTCATCCTTGATTTCCAGATCTTTTCGTGCTTAAGGTATAATTAAAATAATGTTCTTTTCACCCCAATGAACTCACATCTCGAAGGAATTACATTTTTACAAAGTTTCAATTTCGAAAACCCTAATAATCAAATTAGGGTTCTTCAAAAATCAAAACTGAATAAAAACGTAAATTCATTGAGGGGTTTTGATCATCAGTGGGTGATAATGACTCGGTTATAGCAGCTTTTAATTTAGATAACATTTGAGATTGTTTTGCGTGATTATGTCTGACAAATTGTGCGTGTTTGGGTTTTTAGTTAAAAAGGATTGTGGGTTTTGAGTTTAATAAATGTTAAATGTCCTATTGAATGTGTAAATGCTTTGAAATCCATATATGAGGTGTTTGATTGTTGGGAATTCATGAATCTTTGAAAAGTGTTGCTCGTTTGAATGACTTTGCTTGAATCTGTGAATGTAAGTTGCAAAAATGTTCTTGTGAAAGCTATGAGGCTAAATGATTGAATTTGAGGTGGAAAAACACTTGGATACCTGAATTAAAATTCAAAGTTTTTAGAACAATCCGAATTCGCAGGACTAGCTATATACGAATTCGCAGTTCATAGTGTTAAACTAATTGGCAGGTGATAGTGTTATCCGAATTCGCAGGACTAGTTATATACGAATTTGCAGTTCCTAGTGTTATACGAATTCGCAGCGTTAATGTGTCATCCGAATTAGCAACAACTAGTGGTGTCCGAATTCGCAGTTTGGTTTTGTGTCCGAATTTGCAACGTGCCTTTAGTATACGAATTCGCAGTAACCTTTAGGATCCGAATTCGCAGTTTGGTTTAGTATCCGAATTCGCAACGTGCCTTTAGTATCCAAATTCGCAGTAACCTTTAGCACCCGAATTCGCAACGAGCCTTTAGTATCTGAATTCGCAGCTTGGTTTAATGTCCGAATTCGCAGTTGGTTTTAGTATCCGAATTCGCAGCAACCTTTAGCACCCAAATTCGCAATTTTCAATTGTATCCGAATTTGCAGATCTCAATTGTGACCTAATTCGCAGTTTGCATTTAAACAACCAGATTCAATCATGCTTAATGGATTCAAAAAGGTGTCTTAAAACTTGTGTTAGGTAGCGAATTTAAAATTGATGAATACTTGTAATCTAATCCAGTTAAAATTAGATCAATTCAACTAAGAGCCAATTACGTCACTCTTTTAATGGTTATCTTTCTAAATTGTTAACATGCATTAAATCCAATTCAGGGTCTCTATATATAGTGGTCTAGATAACGTGTTATATAACACTGTAACGACTCATTTCTTTAGCAGAATCATGGTATCAACTAAAGAAAAACACCGACGCCTTGGACGATGCACTATTCAACGGAACAACGTTAAATTAAGAAGTTTCAACTACAGATTGAGCACCACTTCAATCCAAGGAACCCACCTTTAAGTTCTTTTGAGGTTCTCATCCTCTCCTCCTTTTTATCCAGCTTTTCTTGATCACTGCAAGTATCCCTGCTGTCTACATGCACAGAATTCTAGACTACTATACTGCATCTAACCACAGAGCTTTCCATCAGAACAAGCTGAATACAAAGAGGTATTCTTTTTGATCGGGCTACTTTCAGAAATATCTTCAGATGTTCCCAAAACTTCCTGGACAGAAGTTTGTAGATCCTCCATTTGAAGAGGAAATACTTACTTTCATGAGAGAACTTGGCTACTCCAGAAACATCAAATTACTATCTGATGTCAAAGTTGAAATTCTACCTCAACCTTGGAGAACATTCGGAACTATCATCAACAAATGTCTCAGTGGAAAAGTAACATGAATTGATACACTTCGTCTCTCTCGGGCTCAAATCCTTTGGGGTTTATATCACTAGAAGAAAAGTGACTAAGTCACCAACTATGGGAGGACCTAGTTTTCCAAATTGAAAACAAGGAGTCAAGGAAGACCAAATACATGTTCTACCCAAGATTCACCAAAGTCATCATCAATCACTTCATGTCACAAGATCAATCAATCCCAAGAAGAAACAAAGTGGACTGGCACATGGCTAATGATGATCCTATTCTCACTACCATGAGATTCATCCCTCAGCATGAAGTTGTTCAAAAGTACGGTGCCATTCTTCCTGACAATTTAACCACTCAAGCAATGAAAGAATCTGAAGCATACAAGACTTACTATGCTTTTGCTACTAGAAAGGCGATTCCTAAACCAAAATATGTACGTCGATCCACCAAGGTAAAGCCTGAACAAGCCCCTGAGGCTTCCTCCGGTAAAAGACTCCCAAAGTACGAGCTAAAGTAGCTAAATCAAGAAAAAAGAAGCAACCTGCTAAAGACTGGAGACACAATCGAAATGCATTATCTGAGGCTACATAGATGAAACTAGCCATTGAAAGAACAAAACACAGCTTTATAGCTCTCAACCCAGCGGTTCAGGTGCACATGAAGGAACTGGTGTTACACCAGGGGTTCCTGATGTACCTACCTATGAATCTAATGAAGAGAAACTATCTTGGAAGTCAAGTGATGAAGACGAAGATGATAATGATCAAGATGATGATAAACGAACTGAATCTGACAATGATGGTGATGACTTTGTTCATCCCAAGTTTTCCACTCATGATGAAGAAGATAAAGAAGAAGATAG
>BQNB010186051.1:0-12162 GCA_026074375.1 Tanacetum coccineum
AATGTCTGGTTCAAACATGACTTTAAAATCTCCCTACATCACTCTTTCATGTTCATCTTCAGGCCTTATATCACCATGCTTTATTTTGACTAGCTTCCAAAGAGTCAGCAAATCTTCTTTGTCAATGTCCTAAAGCATTCTAATCATTGAAGAATATCTCTTAGAGCTTCCATCTGCTCTTATCAACTAATAATGTACCATCATACCTTCTTTATGAAGCTTGTAATCAATAATCACAGGTGGTTTGGTAGCAAGTGGTATAGCATCAATTGCTATATCTTCATCCTTTTTAATCACCAAATGTTTCTTCAGCTCAGCTTCATCATCTTCTTCAACTTCTTTAACTTCATCTGACTCTTTGTCTTCCTTCATTCTTTGTTTCTTTGAAGATTCTTGCTGTTGTTCTTTCCTTGCTCTTTTCCTTCCAAGCATCTTCTTTCTGCTGCCTTTAGCTTTCTCCTCACTACCTTCTACCTTCTTTGTCTTGTCAGATTCTAGTTCATCCTTTGCACCTTTAGAACTTTCTTCTATTTCCTTCTTACTTTTAACTACCTCAGAATCCATAGGTATAAAAGTATTCACTCTCTTCATCTCATTATCAAACATCTTCTGAATTTCTTCATAGCTCTTGCTCTTCAACTGATTATGCTTGTATCCACCTATGTTTTTAAGATAGGTAGACATTTGATTCCTCTTTTGAGCTTTAGTTGGTGGCTTTCTTCTCTTCTCCTCAACTTTAAGCATTGCAAAGTGTTTCTTTGTTTTGTTCATAAGTTCTACAAACAGTCTTGATCTTTCTTCAATAGATATATCTCCTTATTCTTCTGTTTGTAGCCTCTAAGCTAACTCAAAATCTGCCTCCATCATAACTTATGTATTATCCCATGACTCAATCAAAGCTATGTTGGCTTCTTCTTCTTGTTTTCTTGCAAGCTTTTCTTCTTCTATAAGTTCAGCCTCTAACTGAGCTTGAACATCTCTTGCCATTTGTTCATCAAGAGCAACTTGATCTTTTCTTTTTAAAGGAACTTCAGGCTCAATCATAATTTATCTTTAGTAATTGAAGGTTGGGCCTCTTGTGGAGTTCTGAATTCACTTGGCTCCTGTACTACTACCCCTCTAACCTTGGGTCTTGTAGTTGTTGTTGTAGTAGCAGTAGTAACAACTTTAGGCTTAGCTGCTTTGATTTGAATAAGTGTCTGAGCCAAAGTGATTTCCTCAATAGTTGTAGGAGAAGTACTACCTTCAACACTAGCAGTAGTAACTGCTTCACCAGCAGTACTATCATCAAGCTTAGTACTCTGCTCATCTTTCTCATCAATTTTAGCTTCCACATGCATCTCATCAGTATCCAAAACTCCAGTATCAAACATCAAGTCATCATCCTGCCTTCCTAAAGTTTCATCAACTAAAGTTACATCATCATCCTTATCAATATCTTCAATACTCCTCCCCTGTCTGGATGCATCTTCATGATCACCTAAACTCTCCTGATCTTTAGAGGACTCAACTCTCCTAGACATACCAACTTTCTTTAGTCTCTTCAAACCTGTAGTTCTTGACTTTTTCTTCCTTTCTAACCTCTGGACTCTCTTCTTCAAAGCAGCAATCTCTTTTGCTTGAGCATCCTTTGCTTTTTCTAAATCATGAACATGTGCTTATAATTTGATACATAAAACCATCAAATCATTTAGTTGCATGCTATCCTCACCACTATGTTGTGGATCATTGGAAGGTGTGGGTACACTTTCCATGCTCTGTCTCATCTTGAGAAACCTCTGCCTCCTTTCTCTGTGCCTTCTTAGATTTTTGTTTCTTCTTGGGTTGAGAGGATGTAGATGGTTGATCAATAATGGGTATTTGATTGGAATCAGTTGGATGATCTGGATCCTCACCCACTTCTTCAGAAGCTTGAACCATCATAGTATCAAATAAAGGTGTTATTCTCCCAGAATAATCCTTTCTCCTAGAAAAACCCTGTCCTGGTCTTTTCATGTTGGCAAACACCTTCTTGGTGTGGGAAGATATAACATAAATTCCTTTATGTCTGAACATTCCCTCAACTTGTTTGTCCAGGAAGACTTGCACAAACCTTGGATACATAAGAAATTTTACCCCCTCCAATTCATCACCATATTATCAAAAATGTACTTGGGAGAAGTTAAAATTTTTGTTTGTGGCAAGACATATGATAGCAGATGCCATAGTGCTACTAAATTCATTCTAGGCTGTAGTCTTAGCACTAAGGCATTGCAGTATGGTATGGATAAGAAATTTCCATTGGGATGAAAAATAAGCTTTATAGAATGTAAGCTTTTGAGTAAGATTTTCATACCCCATTCTTTCCAATTCTGCAAAAATGGTAGCAGTAGGTAGACAATTTGTTCCTTCAGCATCATCCAACTTAAGATCACTCCTTATACTCGTCTCAGTGATGATTACCTTCTTTTTGTCTACTAGGGCTTGTATCTGTCATTCCCCATTAACTGTCTTAGCCTTAGCAGATATCCAAAACTATTCAATACAAGTAGTATAAATGGTGGGATTAACTGTTAACGCATATTGTACAGAACTTGCATTCAGAAAATCAATAATTTCCTCAAACCCATCACTTTCTTTGGGTTTCTCCAAAAACGCAACCAAATTATGAGTGTCAGCAAATTTTGAGGTTGACATTACGATGGATTTTAAGGATGAAATTGAGTTAGGGTTTATGATTAGAGAGTATATCAAGGTGTAAAATTAATCGAATGAGTGATTGAAACCCTTAATTAAAGTATTTATGAAATCACCCTCAACAACATTAACTTGAACTAGCAGCATTAAGTTAAGCCTACCAAAATAGTATGACCACTTAAAAGTGACTCCACAAATAATCAAAAGAGTCAATTATCATACGTTTGCTTTCGGTTACTGACCTTAAAATTGACGGATGTCACACTTATACTTCATGGATTTACCTATTTACCAACTTAATTTAAAACGTAATGACATCAATAGTATTACTAAGCCAATTGCATGCTTTTTATAAGTCTTTGATCAAGTAGTTGACTGAATGTGTATGTACTAACAAGTAGACATAAACATTCAATACTTTACTATTCGTTATAAGTATTTGACCAAGTCAATGACTTCATGTACATGTTTAACAAGAAGACATAACAAGTTAACTTTATACTTTACGTTATAAGTGTTTTCACAAGTAAAGGACTTAATGTACACGTCTTAACAAAAAGACATAACAATTAATAAACTAGAGTAAAAATGAGCGTCGACTCATGGCCTCAATAGTAATTTTAAGTTAATTTCAAACTTTATGTTTATGACTTTCTAAGAAAACATAATCATGTAGCTTAGCCTTTTATCTTGACATATTTTATTAATAGAGCAACATACATTAAATGTGTAGGAGTCCTAGAAGAATATCAGTTTTCTTACTTTGCAGTCAAGAAAAACCATTAATCATATTGTTCTGAGTTATTCCTTGCACACAATTAAGATTTCTCCCACTTGTGCAGGGTACAACCTCATGAATAAATGACACTACGCTAGTTAGCTTATTTGTATCGACAATATGGCAGTGTCAAGATAGAATATGAATTAAGTCAAGCTCAAAACATATTAGCATAGCTAGTGTATATAGAACTCCATCAATTAATAAGGAAATGTGCATAACTATCTTGTAGATAACGTTAAACGGAAATGACATATCAAAGGCAACAAGTTATCAAAGATAATACACGTAGATTCTTTACTAAATGAAGATGTTTCACACATGGAAAGTAATTTATTATTTCAAGCAAAGCCAGAAATAAAGTGAGGTATCTATAAGGTAAACAGCTCACAACTCCCATTGAATTTAACAACATTGCAAATATGTCATATTCGTTTATAAAATGCATTTGTGTGACAACAATGACCAAATCAGGTTAGTTTATAGCCTGACTATCTGTTATGTGATTCAAATTATATGCATATGTGATACATGGGCTACAGGTTTAAATATGTGAAGTGTAGAGCTAGAAATAGAATGATATAATCTATTTATACATTCACGACTGATTAATGCCGTGAGAACCATCATGAAAATAACAGATTTTCAAGGAGTCTGCTTTACTTTATTAGATCATTGGAATAATTAAAAACATTTATGGAGACGTAGTTTGCGCGATAATCTGTAATGTCTTGGTCTAATATATTTTTAAGTTGTTGCCGTTCATTATTTTAACAGTTTAAGACAAGTTACGTGCCTCTAAATATTGCACATAAAAACGCGAGGATGTTGTCCCCGTTAAAAATGAGAGGAAAACGATATCCGGATGCGACTTTCCGACGTACTCGAACTAAGTTTAGAGACTACTCATTATTATTTGTTTGGTATCGTTTCTAAAGATATGGTACCATCAGGTTATGTACATACAATTATGTTTATGAATTATTACATTTTTCACGTTGCTCTTTTGTGTTCTTCGTCATGTTATGCTAACGATACGCCAAAAACAATACCACCTTTATATGGTAAACTCAGTCTATCAATCACAAGAAATATTAAGCTCAAAATTATAAGATCCTATAAATCTTATATGCATCTATTGTATTCCCTATTTCTAAATAATTCCAGAGTATCTTTATACTTCCTTCCAAATTAAAAAAAAACCAACACCATCGTGTGCATAAAAATTGCACCATCTTCAGCAATTACCTCCATGCACCCAGCTTAAACTTGCGGGACTTATTTTACATTTCTGAATCCGTGCTAGAAACCCATAGGACACACTTTATAACAGCACTTAGCACAATATTGACTTGAACCTTTGTGCAAAATTGACCCCACACCTCAAATAACGGCCCAACAACACAACACTATAACACCTTAAAATCCATTCTTTCTGACCCTTTTTCTTCTCTGTGCCTCAACCATCAATAACCATAGGGACAAGGCGAGGGGTAGTCTGTTCAAGCCTTTTGAGACTTGAGTCATTGGTTGTCCACTTAATAAACCACCCTAAAACCAACCATAAATCATTCAAGAGAGACATTAATTAGACACTCACCACTATCAAATTTTTAGGGTTATTTCATCATAAACAAGCCTCTCAAAATAATCTTCTTCTCCCTTTCCCCTTTAACTATACTTGTTACGGATAAAACCTTGATCACACCACACCGCCCAAGCGGAGCGCCAAGGCGGAAACGCGAGGCGTAACGAGAAAGGATATCATCACAACACAATGGCGTCTATAAAGAGAATTCTACATGTAATAAATAAGCAAAGTATAGACACAAAGTGTCATAATAATACCCATAAAACTAATCCAAATCCAAAAGGCATCTTTATTGATGAAACAAAAGTTCTCGCCAATAGAAAGACATGCAATAAGTATCCATAATTCAAACAATGCAATATACAAGACATAAAACTCCATGACATCCTATGGTCTCTTTCTAGCCACTTCTCTCTATCTTATTCCCATGATGCTCACCTGAAAATGATACTTAAACGTCAACATAATGTTGGTGAGAGTCATAGGTTTAAGACACATATAAAACTTTCATACAATTGCTGCGATTACTAAGTGGGGGGGGGGGGGGGGGGGGGGTTTGAAATCCACTAGGGATAAAATAAAACATAGCAATAGTCGGAACATACAACGAACTATCTTACAAGCTAACATGAAATTACATCAATCCACATTGAGACACTCATGCTCAAACATCACAAACATATCCCTATCCACAACAATGAGACGATCACGCTCACTTCTATCAATCCATCAATGCCTTGAGACGGTCACAATCGCTCAATCACAACAATCCAAAGCAATGAGAACGATCATGCCACTACTACAATCCCTTCATGCCCTTTTGAGATGGTCAACACACCAAGCAACAAAAATCCATATCAAAATAGCAAGTTAGCACAAAACATATAATATCTCGTATAGAGCCCATGCCTCATTTAAAACACATTATCACAATAACTAAAACATTTAAACTCATAGAATCATTTTCACCCTAAGAAAACATAAGAAAAGGGGGCAATGAAACTTACTGATGCTTAAGCAATTTCCAAACTCCTTGCACAAAACTATACAAACAAACAACGCATGTTACACGTGACTAAGCCAAAATGCTTATGCCCATGTAACAATCATATAATAGGATGTCAAAAGGTTGTATATTTACCCTCAAAGGGTCACCCCAGACAACATGCCAACATTTACAATTTGTTACAAACTTTTTTCATGTTCAAACAATTTTACCCGAAAATGCGAATTATAGTGTCACTTTAACCATTTTCTAAACTACAACCAACAGAACTTTAATAAATTTTTACTAAAAATCAAGCATTCAATATTATGAGTTTACTATCTTTAAGATTTTTCCACTAATTTATATCCCCTCTTAAGTGCCCCAAATAAAATCAAACTTTTAACTACTCAGTTTCAGATCTGAACGAACACTAAAAACTTTGGACCTAAAAACCATACTTAGACCCCAAATCAGAAGCTCTCCTTTGGGGGATTTTAATAGACACATATAATTAAACTCCTGTAGGTTGGCTAATCCTAATTCGAATTTTAAATGAGGGTTTTACCCCTCGTAATCTGACCTAAATCTGACCCGTATTTACTGTTTTGACCACTTTTGGTGTAACCAACATTTGAATGACTTCCCAACCTTAAAAACCATTTCAAGCCAATGATCTGGAACTAGACACTCGAGCTACATCATAGTACTGAATGCTGTGGAACACATCAATTCATGCTTCTAACCTCTAGATATTCATGAAACAACACAGCCTTAAATTCTGCTCAAACCTAAATCAAGTTCTAACGCGAATTAAGCCTAACCAATTACACCCATAAGCTTCTAATTAAACCCTAATCATTATACCATGTTTATTATATCATTAATTACAGATGATATGAAACCACTAATTTATCCATCATGATAATTTTACAATATTTACATGATAATTAACTCAAAGGATTATAAATTTTATACCTAATCTCGAATCTTAAACATAAAAATCACCAAACTGAAAAAAAAAAATCTTTCATCCTTCTTTGATAAAATTCGTGTATCTGGAACATCAAAAACATGGAGGAGAAGGGTTTAACTGGTATGTATAACAGGTTTACAAAAAAGTTTAGGGAAGATATCATTTTACCAATTATAATTAAGTAGGATTTGTTACCCTTTTTCACCCATCTTAAACCTAAAACGGCCGAACGCCTATCCTTTTTGTTAATATAATTTAATTATTAAATTACTTAATTATTATTTATTAACCTAAGTTTTTTATAAAAACCTAAGCTTATTAAGTAAAACCATTTTGCGTAAACAGCAATTACTAGCTTTTAAAAATAATAACTTTTTCATTTTATTAGACCTAACTTTCCCAAAAATAGAAATTTCATTCATTCTATTCAAACCACTAAAGCCTATTCATACCTAACTTTAGCTAACACATAAATACGTATACATAGTAAAACTTACACAATTAACGCAGAAAAAGCCAAAACCACAACTAAGTCATTTCCATTGCCACCAAAGTAACGAAAGGAACTTAACCAAGATCCGCTCACCAATTTCCAATCCTAATGATACGATCACGCTCAATGGATTATTACCACTCTCACACAATCCACATAAACGCATATAAACATATAAACCATCATTACAACATTATTCAAAAGTTAACACTAAGGGTTGACTAACCTAGCTCAAGTCATGGATTTTTGACACACAAGACCTTACACAAAAATTGTTTAGCAACATGAAAAGAGCCTCCAAAGGATATTCTGGGGTAAACACTCCATTGTTTCAAACAATGCTAGTTCAAGATCAGTGTGAAGGACCAATAATCCCAGTTGTGTCCCATCACACACCCACTAGTGTTCCATCCACCTCACAACCACCATCTACACGACCATATATCCAAACCACACCTGTTGCTGAGGAGGCTGACCCAATGCCTCATGATTCACCTCTCTTAAGGGTTCACTCACTTAGAAGTGATGAGGGTAGTTTATCACTTAATGAATTGACGGTCCTTTGTACCTCATTGTCCAAGAAAGTTGAAAGCGTTAAGGCTGAATTAAAGCAAACAAACAGACCTTTGGGAATTTACATTTTCCTTACTTAGTACCGAATAGTAAAAGATAGTTAAGTACTAGATAGTTATAGTTTAGTACTTGATCAGTACAAAATGTTAAGTACTGATCAGTTAGTTTAAGTACCGATAGTAAAAATTACTTAGTACCGTTTAAGAATATGGATCAGAATATTTTAGAAAAAGATATGTACTGCGTTTTGTAAGCTCTTTATAAGAAGATATACTATCTAGCTCAGATTTCTTAAAGGATTTCTCTTGCATAGTATAGATATGAACATCATTATCTCATACCAAATCATATCTCAAGCTAGTACACACACACACACACACACACATCAAAGCAATTAAAGAAAGTATTATTTAGTTTTCATTGTTCTTACTTAGTACTTGTGTTTATGATTCTGCATTAACACATAGTATGTCAAAATCAGTGTTTTCTACATATGCAACTGTATTTATACATCTTGGCTATCATCCTTAATAGGTGCAGAGATCTATTCAAAAAGGGACTCACAAGTGGTATCGGAGCATGTGAGAAACTCTGAATAAGAAGAACAAACAAATCCAGTTATACATCTTCATCCAAAAAACTAAACATGTCTGGATCATAAGATGAAATTCCACCACCACCACCCACCTCCACATCATCACCACAAACACGCAACCCAACAAACACCTCATACAGTACAACCATCAAGCTGCCTATTTCTTAAAAAAGGAGAATAAGAAATATGGCTATGAAAAGGAACACTAATTGGCCCCTACGAGATTATCCAATCTGGAGGTTATACAAAAATGGGTAAGTCCAGTATCAATCACTACAGATACACAAGGATAAATTAAGGTTTTGCCTCCCAGAACTGCAGAAGAAATTATAGCTAGAGAAAGAGAGAGAAAAGCAAGGACCACCTTGCTTATGGCTGTACTAGAAGATCATCTTGCTAAATTCCATAAGATGACTGATGCAAAAGATATGTGGGATGCCATCAATCTAGATTTGGTGGAAATGAACGAATCCAAGAATATGGCATAAGTATATCTATAGGAGCTACAGGTTTAGGATTCACTTATCCAACAAAGAAGGTCTTCACAAAGCTATGATAGGTTCCAAAGTACTTTTGAGTCAAATAGGAGATTCATGGAGCAGGAGTATCCACTGAGGATGCAAATCAAAAATTCATAAGATCTCTACCTTCTGCTTGGTCACAAGTTTCCTTAATTATGAGGACCAAACCAGGATTGGACAGTCTCAGCTTTGATGATTTGTACAATAATCTAAGAGTCTTTGAGAGTGATGTAAAAGGCTCTACTGCATCATCCTCTTGCCCGCAAAATGTAACATTTATCTCTGAGAACACACAGTACTAATGAAGCGTTAAGTACCGCTTATTTGTGTTCCCAATCCTTCTGGTCAACACTCATACACAATTAAACATAACATCCATACCTTAACTTGCTAATCAATCAAGTTGCCCTCAACTGGATCATGAGGACTTGGAACAGATTGATGAATATGACCTAGAAGAAATGGACTTGAAGTGGCAAGTGGCCATGATCTCAATGAGAATGAAAAAGTTCTACAAAAAGACTGGTAGAAAGCTACCATTTATGCAAAATAACCAGTTGGTGCTTTGATAAAACCGAAAGTTTGAATAGTCTACAATTGCCCACAAGATAGGGTCATCTTTGCTAGAGAGTGCAAAATCAAGGTAAATCAGAAATAACAGAGGAGGATGCATGATAGGAATTCTGAAACCAGGATGGGAGAAAGAATACTGGGAAAGAGGATGACTCAAATGCATTGGGACAATTGATGGAGAAGGTGTAGATTGGACAAATCATTCAGAAGAAGATGAAGATTATGCTTTGATGGCTTGCAACAGCTCAGAATCAGACACAGAGGTAACTTCATTTTCCAAATAAGTTGAAAGAGTCTTATGCAACCCATAAAAAACTGTATGGACGCTCAGGAGAGAACACTAAGTGATGCAGAGCCTAGAAAAAACAGGCATATTCACAAGTCTTAAAGAAAAGTTGAAGCACAGTTAGATGCACACACAAGGTCCACTTTGGTAATGAACAAAAGAATAAAAATTATTAAGATAGACTTAGATGATAAAACAATGTTCTATACATACCATAAGAATATGTTAGCCAGAGAGCTCAAAAAGAAGAAAGAATGATTTAAATGGCTAACAGTAGAAAATGGCATAACTCTTCTAATAACTTAGAAAAACGCGCTAAATACCCAAATGATGCTAAGATAATTTTGGGCTTGGGTATGGGGATTCACAGATGTGATGGTATTTGAGATATGAAAATGAAGTGTTGTCAAAAGTGTTTTTATGAGAAAGAGATGAGTTAGAAAAAAACAACCTTTGTAAGATAAATGTTTGTTACAACAGAGGAATGCATGTTGTACCCCCACCCATGACAGGGAATTACATGCCTTCAGGACCTGATGTAGAAATAGATGATTCTAAGTTTACATATGGTCCAAAACAGACTCAACCTAGTGAATCTGAATCACAATCAAGTGAATTTGATACCTGTGAATCTAACATTAGTACAGAACCCTCTGAATTAGTGTCTGAACCAGTTGTCAATGAATCTAATGTAGAATGTCAACCTAAGGTCTGGTCTGATGCTCCTATCATTGAGGAGTATGAATCAGATAGTGAAGATGAGTGTGTGTCTATACCAACAAAACAACAAGAAACACCTAGTTTTGCTAACAAGCAAGTAAAAACTCCTAGGGAAACTGTTAAGAATCAATTCACACATAGTCAAAAACCTAAAGTTGATAAGAAAGATTTGGGGTATGGGTTTGCTGTAAGAGCATGTTTTGTATGTGGTAGTCTTAATCATTTAATTAGAGATTGTGATTTCCATGAGAAGAGGATGGCAAGAAAAGCTGAGTTAAACAATGGTTGGAATAATGTGCAAAGAGTGAATAAACAAAACCAATTTGTTCCTTCAGCAGTACTAACTAGAACTGGTAAAATTCCAGTTAATACTGCTAGAGCTAGCAGTACTAAAAAATTTAGTACTGCTAGGCAAAGTTTTAACAGACAGACAATACTAACTAATACTGTCATGAAAGTTAATACTATTAAGCCCATTGTGAATAGAGTTAGACCAGCAAATGTTTTTCACAAAACTCATTCACCATCTTCAAGGCCTTTCAAAAAGACAACAGTACTTAGAACAAATTTTTCAAAACAAAAAGTTAATACTGCTAAGGTAAATGCAGTTAGTACTGTTGGGGGAAAAAGGGAAACTGCTGTTAAGCCCTCAGCAGGTTGTAATTGGAGACCACAAAGATACAACTGGCACAATGTCTCCAAATACAATGGTGGATCCAGTCTTAGAAATTGTTACACTTTCAAAGATCCACTAGGCAGACTCAAGCCCAAACAGGCTTGGGTCCCTAAGAGAAACTGATCTCTTTTATTTGATGTGCAGGATTATCCACATAGAGCTTTAAAGAATAAAGGAATTGTTGATAGTGGATGTTCCAGGCACATGACTGGAAACAAGGCCTACCTTGCTGAATTTCAAGACTTTAATGGTGGCCCTGTTGCTTTTGGAGGTAGTAAAGGTTATAAAGGTAAAATAAAAACTGTAAAGTTAGATTTTGAGGATGTGTGCTTTGTGAAAGAACTTCAACATTTCAATCTTTTTTTTGTGTCACAAATGTGTGACAAAAAGAACAAGGTTCTGTTTACTGACTCTGAATGTCTTATTTTATCTCCTGAATTTAAGGTACCTGATGAAAATCAAGTATTACTTAAAATCCCCAGACAAAACAATTTGTACAGCTTCAATTTAGAGAACATTGTTCCTTCTGGAGGATTGGCTTGTTTAATTGCAAAGGCCACAACTAATGAATCTAACAAACGGCATAGGAGGTTGGGTCATGTCAATTTCAAAAACTTAAATAAACTTGTGAAGGGAAACCTTGTTGAAAATCGTTTAGCCCATCTAGGATCGTTTTACAGATAATATTGAACACGCAGCGGAATAATAAGAAAGCAATA